>LOJH01011275.1:0-26643 GCA_001685095.1 Ellobius talpinus
TCCTTCCTTCCAAGACAGGATCTTGTTATGTATTCTAGACTCACCTTAGATTTATCAATCTCCTGTCTTAGACAATTGACTACTACCGTTCCTGATAGCCTCAGAGCCAGAGTGAATTTCTCTCTGAAATAATCTGCTACTTTAAATCATCTAGAAACTACAAATTAAGATTCTTTTGTATGTGTTATTGGCATTTTATTCAGTAGGAAATACTCCTATTATTTTCATAATTTTTTATATTAATTAATCATCCAAAGAGGTTGATTGCAATAAAACAAAAGTTATTAAAGGGTTTATCTAGGTTGAATAGTTTTGAGAACTATTGTTATGTGTAGTTCCTCCAACCTATCTAAAAGTGTCCTGATTGTCACTTAGGCTGTATCATGTTAGGTTTTGACCTTCAAATGATTTTTTTTCCTTGTGCATGCTTGTCATATCTTTCTGGTAGTTATATTAAAATAAGTCAACTGTTTTCAATATGATATTAAGACTAATAGCATATTAAAATTGAATTTTGTTCCAATTAGCCTCAAGTTGAAGTATTGTCAGAGGAAGAAGGGGAAGAAGAGGAAGAAGAAGAAGATATACTCTCTCTGGCAGAAGAAAAGTACAGACCCGCTGCCCTTGAAAAGATGATAGCTTTAGTTGCTCTTTTGGTTGAACAGTCTCGCTCAGAAAGGTGAAATGTTTCAACATTCAAAATGCTTACAGCGTGTTTGGTTTTATTCTTTATACATAATTGTTCTATCACTTCGGTTTTTATTACATAAATCTTTTTAAATAATAATATCACTTCAACTCTTGTGGCTCACGAATTTCAGTCCTTTCTATCTAACTCGTCTGAGTCGTGCTAGAAAAATAGTAAAATATCTGGCAAAATTAAATGGACTTTGATTCTTTATCCCAGCACCTATACTCGAGGGATCTACCTCAAACAGAAAGATATATATGGAGAGGTATTTATTAAAATACCATTTCTAGTGTCAAAAAATTGGAGACAGCTAAATGTTCATCAGAAGGGGACTAGTCATTGAAAAATCAAGAAATTCACTCAAGTCCACTATAGTTTTGTTTTTGTTTTTTCCTTAATGAAATGTGGAATTCATCTGTGTTACCATGTAGAAATTATTATACACACATCCTCCCTTTTCCTCTGCTCCCTTCAAAAAACAAGTAGGGAAGAGTGTATATATTATGCTACTTTTAGGAAAAGGGAAACTAAGAAAGCGAATGCATGTGTATATAGACAATCCTGATTCATGCATTTCCTATTTACAAAGGCAGATACTTGATAAATTTTTCTATAATGCCAAAAACTCAGTACTATGAGGAGCTATCACAGTTATCCACTGACATATAGGTATTCAGAATGGTGAAAAATTAGAGTTTCCTGGCACATGCTTTCCTAGCTGAGGTCAAACAAGGCAGTGATCTGCTGTCTTGTTTTGATTTTCATGTTGTAAACAAATGTACTTTTCATGATGTATGCCACATTTAAAAAAATTTGTGCTTTTCCTTTGGTTATGTCACTGTTTAAATGGTTCCCAAGAATAGTGCTGAAGTGCTGTTTAGTGTTCCTGAGTGTAAGGAAGGCTGTGATGTCCCTCAGTGGAAATGAATATAGTAAAGTTTCATTCAGGCTTGAGTCCACTATTGTTGGTTGTAAGTTTAATGTCAATTAACCAGTCATACATTTTAAATAAGGTGTCATTAAACAAAACACCTGTAAATCTTGGTACTGTTATTGCTCAGTTGATAACTTTGTGACAACATGTTCACAGGGGCCTAGTTCTTTGTTTTCATTCCATAGCAACGATGATTTGGTTTTTGGTAATTCATTGTTTGTACCATTTCATAGGATGTGACTACTCAAATATCAAGAATTAGCTATAAATCAAATCATCGATCATTAATATGGTTTTGAGAGAAAACAAGATGGAGGGGCACAGAAATGGAAGGTTGACAAAACCATACGTTTTTGTTTTGTAGCCTTAGTTTTTGAATCCTGTAAATGTTCTGTATAAGTAAGTATATAAGAAGCGGTATTTTAAATCAAAGGTGAAGGTGATATAGCCACTGGAGAGGAATTAATGAACATGTTAACTGTCAGTTTCTAACAGGATGTACACGAAGGACAAGAAGTAATTGCAAAATTATTTTAAGCTTTCTTAATTATGTTGTTGCTAATATAATTAGAATTAAATTCTGAAAGTATTTTGTGCTTAGGTTCTGAGCAAGAAATGAGTGAGAATCTTGGAATGTTTTTTATTTTAAGAAGCACAGAGACTAAATAGACTACTCTGGAGTCATGTTTAAAGAGAGTTTCTGTTGCTTTTATGTTGGACAAGGTACACATCAAAAGTAAAAATACCTGTGATGGAATGTAAAACACATCAAGATGTTTACATTGATAATCTCAGAATGATACAGTAAAAGAAAATTTGAAAAATGTGTTGGCAACTTTTGAAATATACTGAGAAATCAAATCTTTACTTTGAAAACTGGAAAGGAAATGGTGTAAAGGATATGTTTCTCTTACCTGCAAGAAATAAAAATTGATGTCAACTGATGGTGGATGAGGGCAAGTTCATCAATACAGAGCTGTCTCAACTAATAAATGAGCAAAGAGTGTTGGAATTAGAAAATCACTCTTGTGACCCTAAGTGAAATCATCACTGGTGGAAAATGTCATAAAGACTAACCCTTCAATATGTGTCTCCCTGAGGAAAAGCCACATCACCATCTACAAAATACCCTTGATTACAAAGTGAAGCCTAGATCTGATCAAGTCTTTAGATCTGCCTACCATTTTACAGGAGGAGAGGAATGTGATAAAACAACACCATCAGGATACAATTAGCAAAACATAAATATTGGAATCGCTACAGGACAAAGCTGCTTTCTTCAATGGATAAGTTGCAGTGAAGTGCCAAGGGAAACAAGTAGATTTAAAAATTTAAAGACATTAAAACCAATTGTAACAAAAGACTTTCATTCAGATCCAGATCGAAACAAATTAACTATAAAATATTTTTAGACACCTTAGGAAATTTGTACACTGATATTGTAAGATAGTAAGGATTTGTTGTTTTACTTCAGGCATGAATAATGGTATTATTGGTTATGTTTTTTTTTTGAAATTTACCTGAGATATGTATTGAGATTTATGGATTAAATGCTAAAATACCTGGAATTTGCCTCAGAATAATGCATATTGAATGGCTGTTGGTAAAAGTGAAACAGGATTGGCTAAGATTTGGGTAAATTTGAACTTGAGTTATGGCATACTTGGCACTATCCTATTTTTTTAACATCTGAATTTTTGTGTAAGTTAAATGTATTAACTTTAAATTACATGGAAAAACAATATTTCTTAGAATTTCATTTTATTTTAAAGACTCATGTTAGAAAAACAGCTGTCAAAATAAAATTAGACCCATCCTAGCATTTTAATACAGTAATTCTATGGATTTAATCAAATGGAAATAAAGTAGTCTTGGTGTTCCATATTCCAATCTTGGAAAATTACCTGAGATGCTTAGCAAGCAAATCTAGCCATCAAACACTTCCCTTCCCCCCAAAATTTATGATGGCAAGTTGATATGGTTATAATAGAATTGACAGGTTTCATGCATGTCATGCTGTTAATAGCTACAAAGTAGTACACATGGAAAAGATTTATTTCCACTAATATTTTCTTTTAGGCATTTGACATTGTCACAGACTGACATGGCTGCATTAACAGGAGGAAAGGTAATAACCTTGACTAATATTAAATAGTTTAATCATTCTAAAAATAATGACAGTTCTTAAATGAATAATTTTTGTTTTAACAGGGATTTCCCTTCTTATTTCAACATATTCGTGATGGCATCAATATAAGACAAACTTGTAATCTAATTTTTAGTCTGTGTCGATACAATAATCGACTTGCAGAACATGTAAGTACTAAAAGCAGTCTTCAACTTTTTTGATAATTTTTAAAAAGAATATTCTGAAATCCTGCTTTTTCTGTTTCAGATTGTATCTATGCTTTTCACTTCAATAGCAAAGTTGACACCTGAGGTATGTAAGAGTTTGCTAATAAGCATATAATTTGAACTAACAGTTAATTTTCTTTTTATTGTGAATACAGTTTTCCAACTAAATAAGAATTTATACATGTAAATTCAGTATATCTGAGTGTTACTTATATTGTAAGCTCAAAGTTGTTTGGCTTAAAGCGTATATCATAAACTGTCCAAAATTCTGTATTTATGGAGGAATACATGGATGGCAAAGTACAGAATCATGAATATTTTTGTTAAACAGAAGCATTTAACAATCCCAGCACTCAGGAGGCAGAGGAAGGTGGATCTCTGTGACTTCAAGGCCAGTCTACTCTTTGGTAGTGATTTCCATGACAGCCAGAGCTACATAGAGAGACCCTATCTCAAATTCTACCTCCCATTACCCGCCAACAGAAACAAACAAAGGTCATTTTTCATAAAAATAGAAGTCTTTAGCTACTATAGTTCATGTTTAAGATCAATATAAGGGCTTTCTTTAGGGATCAGAAATTGTTACAGGTAGAAACATACTTATTTCATTGATAAAAATACATTGAAAATTAGACAGGAGAAGTGAATTCCAATGATTACTTTTACAACCTTGAACTATAACAAATAACATGCTGTGTACATGAAAAATGCTTTTGAGAATAGATTAGTGTTTTTACTACAATATAAGATAAATATGTGAGTTAACACATGTATTTAGCCATTACATAGAATGTGTGTGTATGTATGTATGTATTTCAAAATATCACCTATACCATAACTATATAAATGGTTAGTTATAAATTTATAAACAAATTAAAATCTTGAATTACTTTTTTGCTAAGTACATTTGACACTAGTGATAGCTATTCAATGTTGCCTCTATTTAATTGATTGTATCTTCTGATGGGACATTTTATGGTAGTTTTAAGTTCATATTCAGGAGTGCTGACTAAGCTCTGCCAGCTCAGAAGAGCAGATTTAAATGAGACTAAAAGAATGTGTCTCAAAAAGATATGTGTCTTACAGGCAGCCAATCCTTTCTTTAAATTGTTGACCATGCTAATGGAATTTGCTGGTGGACCTCCAGGAATGCCTCCCTTTGCGTCCTACATTCTGCAGAGGATATGGGAGGTAAGTTTTGAAGTACATGCTTCCAATCTTTTATTTTCCCAGAGATTTTCCTTTTGTTGTTTTTGTTTAATTTTTTTCTTTTTTAGAGTAATTTTCCTTAAAGCAAAACAAAATATAGCAAAATTGAGTGGAAGGTACAGATACTTTCCACCCAGCCTTGCCTTCATGGACTTTGCTTTTTTATACTGTTACCGCCATCTTCCATTTCTGTTTCTAATTATTTGGATCAAATGACTTCACACAGTATGAAGTTGTTATTAAGTATAATCTTCCTCAAGAAAATTCCATAAAGCAGCTAGAAGCCCTCAAAACATAAACCAAATATTTTTAGCAGTTGATACAGGCAGAAGAAATATCAAATACTACTTCTTTTCTCCAGAGTCATTGCTGTCAGAGCAGTTTTCTTGGTGAGGACTGGAAAAGCTTAGCTTTAGGCCAGTGCTCAGTAAACCCCTTTTTTGGTCAAATGTTTAAGCTTTAAAAGATTGCACATTTCTGTTAATAGTGTTCAACTGTGCTGTTGTGACCTCTAAAGGCCATTCATGAGGCAATAAATAGTAAGCTTAGCAATGTTCAAATAAAATAACAGAAAAAACAGCCATAGAATTTAGCCTGTCTTACAGAGATTGCCATCCATTGCTCTAAATGGCTTCATTTCCCATCCCTATGAAAAGAATCTCGATAGCAATTCAGTGAACTCTTTTGCATTCTCATGTAATAGTAATAGTTTGGACATAGACTAAGAAAAAGACAGATGAAAAAAAAATCCAGGATTTAGTTCATACTGTGCCAGTATTCTATCACCAACAAAATATGTTTAAGAAAATAAACTTAGCAAGTTCATTGGATTCTCATATTTGTCCTGGGTTATTTTAAACTAGCAACAAATTTTCCTGAGCTTTTCCTGCTCTTTGAGCATAGTAGGAAAACATGGTAAAACTTCTGTAAAAACTAGCTTAAAGGAAAAGAAAAATAAATTGGCCTGAAGAAATGGCCCAGTAGTTAAGAGCATTTCTTGTTCTTGCAGAAGACCCAGGTTCAATTCCCACCACCTACATGGTGGCTCACAACCACTCATATAACTAGTTTGAGGGGATCTGAGACCCTCTTCTGTCTCCTCTGGAACAGGCACACATGGTGCACATATATGTATGTAGTCAAAACACACAAATCTAGAAAGAAAAAGTTAACTAAATACTTAATGATATTTACCAAAAGAAAGTAAAAAATCAGTTGTTCATTCTGTTATCTTATGTCCTCTTTTTGTTATTTCATTCATAGGTTATTGAATACAATCCGTCTCAGTGTCTGGACTGGTTGGCAGTGCAGACACCCCGAAATAAGCTGGCACACAGCTGGGTTCTTCAGAATATGGAAAATTGGGTCGAGCGATTTCTTTTGGCTCACAATTATCCTAGAGTCAGGACTTGTAAGTCAAATGTTTAAAATTTAGCCAATTATTTATTATTCCAAACTTTAGGTTTGTTTTACTGTTTTTTGATTCCATTTTTAGGTTTTTTCGGGGGGGTGAAGGTAACTCAGTGATAATGCTCATTATTATGTAAAGCTCTGAGAGGTATCATAGAAAACCAGTTTTGTTTTTTTTTATTTTGTTTTCTTAATATTTGAAAATCATGATGCTGTGTGTATCTATTGTATTTAAGTGTTACTGAAGAAAGTAAAATATAAAAAAATTCTTTCTTGAAAACAGCTCTTGATTCCAGGACAACCTACATACATACGTAGTGAGACCCTGTCTCTAAAAAACAAAGTAACTTGAATAGGCTAAATAAGATTAAAATGGTAATTAAGACAGAAGTCATGTATTTAATTATGAGAGTTAAGTAATATACGTCTTGTGTATAAGCCATTAGAGAATGAATAGCAATTCTTAGAAGATAGGTGGACATAGCACAAAGAAGACATTTTACAAGACAGCAAATTGTTTTTTGTTTTTCTTGTGTTTTGTTTGTTTTTTGAGACAAGGTTTCTCTGTGTAACTTTGGCTATCTTGGAACCCTATCTGTAGTCCCGGTTGGCCTTGAACTCAGAGATCTACCTGTCTCTGCCTCCCCTAATGTTGGGATTAAAGGTGTGTGCCGGTACCATCCAGCAGGAAATTGTTAATAAACAATGTATTCGCTTTTGCTGGTTCAAAGAAATGAAATCAAAGTAACTAATTTTGGAAAATTTTTCAATGAAAAGCTGTTTCCCAGCTGAGAGGACTAGAGTCAGTGAGAAGCACATCTGATATACAGATGTTGTTTTCTAAACACCATTCCCCAATAAAATACAGATTCATGGCTCTGTAGAGAAAAGACCAGTTTTAGCGCGGGTGATAATAAAGACAAGCTGGTGCCTTAAAGATGAGTACAGTCCCTTAAATGAGGAAATAATATGCTAAATAATGTGACTGCACCAAAGAGATACAGAACTCCTGAGAGAACTCCCAGTTGCTAAAACCACAACAATTTCAGTAACAAATAATTACAGTACTCTGTGTTCCTATCCGAAGTATAAAATGACATTTACAAACTCACAGATTCCCAGCACTCATGTGGCAGTTCACAACCTCCTATGACTCCAGTTCTGAGTGATTTGATACCCTCCTGTTGCCTCAGAGTTACCAGGATCCAACTGGTGCACAGACAGAAAGGCAAGCAACACACAGCTCAACAAATAAAGATAAACAAATCCATAAAAGAGAAAACTGAATAATTTGTATATACTCTCCTTAGTAATAGCTTAGTGGTGTAGTAGAAATGAGTGTTAGAAGTAACCTGGTAGTGAGGGAATGTGGCTTCCAGGCAAGTGGTCAGGGTTACTATCAAAAATTCCAGTTGAAGAGTGTACTTCTGACATGCTGCAGTTTGTGGTCTTCTTCCCAATCCCCTAATCCTGAGTTAATCCGTCTTAAACATAACCTCGGTTTGAGAGGCACTCTGTGAACTTCCTATTACTCATCAGAGCTATCAAAGTTATCAGAGACAAGAAGTCTGAGAAACTTACCAGAACCAAGAAGAGCTTAAGGGGATATGCTAGTTAAAATGTTGTGTGTCCAGACAGGATCCTGGAAGCAAACAAAAGCACTATTATGTCCTTAATCCTAATAATTTAGCATAATAACAAATGTTAATGGTAATAGAAACTTGGTGAGAGTTATATGGGAATTGTGTGTTCCACCTGTGTGAAGTCAGAGGTTTGAGAAAAAGGCCTTTCAGTGTAGGTTACCAGTGGATTGGCATTAGTTCTCTGCCCAGAACTTTGCACTCCCCCCCCTTGATCCTTTATTTACCCAAATGTTACACTGATGTTCATGATAGTACTGTGGAAATGAACTCTTCTACATGGTACTGATATTGTGATGTTAATATCACAAAAGGCCATACTTTGTGCCACACCTTTAATCCTAGCACTCAGGAGGCAGAGGCACCTGGATCTCTGAGTTTGAGGTCAGCCTGGTCTATAGAGTGAGTTCCAGGACAGCCAGAGCTACACAGAGAAACCTTGTCTCCAAAAAAAAAAGAAAAAAAATTCCCACAAAGATCCTTTAAGATAAGTATGTGTCTTCCCCTTTATAATGCCATTTTAGGACTTGTATGCAAGTCCTAAATATACATGTCCAGTGGCATTACTTTTACACCTGCTCAGTGAGGATCCTCACATGGTAGGATGCGCTTACAGTCCTGTAGCTTTCAGGGATTGAGGCAGTGGAGCAGCTTAGCCAAAATCTGTCTCTTAAACAAACAAAAAGCCTTTAATTAAGAAACAAATTGTTAGGTACCATTTTAAAAGTTACATCGGTGAAAACTGAAAAAGTGCTTTTAATATTAGTGTCCAAATATTTGAAAAGAATGGCTATTTAAAATAACATAAACTAAAGACCTTATAAAAACTACAAAATAGCTTTACCAAATAGCTGATTATTGAGAAAAGAAAAATTGAGTCCCCGAGTACTAAAATAGTTAAGGACTTTACATAGTGGGGCACACTGTCAACATCAGCATTTGGAAAGCAGAGACAGCAGAGATCTATGAATTCAAGGACAGCCTGATCTACATATTCATTTCCAGAATTGGCCACGGCCACACAGAGAAACCCTATCTCAAAAAACATAACAAGCAAAATACCCAAAAGTTGAAGATTTACTATGTAGCAGTGGAAGTAGATTTCTTCCACGTTTCATAGTATAAAACAAAACCTGATAACCAGCTCAATTCTTAGCTTGTACATATGGAGTCATCTAATAAGTCACCAGCAGCAGAATGATAATAATAGGCCTAATGACATGCTTAATGTGGGAGTGTCTAAGTTCTAGTTAGCCTTTAGAAGACCGTTGCCAAGGAAGAAGGGGCAAACAGTTTAATTGAGAAGCAGTTCCCCAAAGCAGGGAGGAAACTTAAAAATGAAATGCCCTAGAAGACTTGCAAAGGACTTTGTAGCCAGCAGTGCCTTAAATCCCAGAACATGACATACTGCAGCAGCTCCAGAAGATGTAGAGCAGCCTGCACTACACAACTCAACCCTCTGTCTCTCCAGAAAGTAGGAAGGGAATCTCAAGAGTTAGTGAGTGACATACACAGACTAATATATTTATTAAGTATGTCATATGGCATTATCTTTAAATTATTACAAAGTAACTTACTAGGGTGTTTTTAAAGTAACACTTAATATCTAAAACATTAAATGATTCCATGTATGAAGTACTTTATGGTAGGTCTTTCATTCTAAATGTTGGTTCTTTTCTCCTTATTAAATCATTATTAAGTCATTCTTCAGAAAAAATAAATCATAAGATAGGAGAATTCAGCGTGGTGGCAGACGCCTTTAATCCCAGCACTTGGGAGGCAGAGGCAGGTAGATTTTTGTGAGTTGGAGGCCAGCCTGGTCTACAGTGAGTTCAGGACAGCCAGGGCCAGAGAAACCCTGTCTCGGGAAAGGGGAGAGAAAAAAGATATGAGAATTCTATATTGTGGAAGAACTGAACAAAATAGGTTGAAAACTAGTTCTGGTAGCTAGTGCTTAGTATATGAAGGAAAAGAATCAAGAATTCAGGGTTAGCTTGAGTAGCATGAGAGTCCGTCTCCAAAAAAAAGAAAAACAGTTTCCATAATGGTGATTATTGTTGCCACTTAAAATTCAGCAGTGGCAGAATGGAAGGAAAGTTCTAACTCCGTACCCTGTGGGAATCTTTCTTCTGGACCAAAGGTAAATCAGAAGGATATTTAAAAGATGTCATGTCCCTTGATTTTTATTCATTTTTATTGATAAAGGGAAGATTGGTTTTGTGTTTAATAACTGCTCTTCAAGTCTACTTAAATCTTACAAGGATCTGACAGTTTTGTTTTACATTTTATAGCTGCAGCTTATCTTCTGGTGTCCCTTATACCAAGCAATTCATTCCGCCAGATGTTCCGGTCAACAAGGTCTTTGCACATCCCAACCCGTGACCTTCCACTCAGTCCAGACACAACAGTAGTCCTACATCAGGTCTACAACGTGCTACTTGGTTTGCTCTCAAGAGCCAAACTTTATGTTGATGCTGCTGTTCATGGCACTACAAAGCTAGTGCCCTATTTTAGCTTTATGACTTACTGTTTAATTTCCAAAACTGAGAAGCTGATGTTTTCCACATATTTCATGGATTTGTGGAACCTTTTCCAGCCTAAGCTTTCTGAGCCAGCAATAGCTACAAATCACAATAAACAGGCTTTGCTTTCATTTTGGTACAATGTGTGTGCTGACTGTCCAGAGAATATCCGCCTTATTGTTCAAAACCCAGTGGTAACCAAGAACATTGCCTTCAATTACATCCTTGCTGACCATGATGATCAGGATGTGGTGCTTTTTAACCGTGGGATGCTGCCTGCCTACTACGGCATTCTGAGGCTCTGCTGTGAGCAATCGCCTGCATTTACTCGACAACTGGCTTCTCACCAGAACATCCAGTGGGCCTTTAAGAATCTTACACCACATGCCAGCCAGTACCCTGGAGTGAGTATAGTTAGTACTTTTATTATCTGTTTCCTGAGCTTGGTTAGCAGTACATTTTTCCCTATTTAAGAAATGATATAATGCAGAATAGTCTAATCATTCACCTATATTGTCTTTCCGTGCTGGAAATTGAACCTAGGCTTCTGTTCATGCTAGGCACGTGCTTGGCAACTAAGCTACACTACTGCCTTCCAACCTTTCTTTAGAATTTCATCTTATGTGTATGGGTGTTTTGTTTGTGTACCACATTCAAGCCTGGTGCCCACTGGGGCCAGAATCCCTTGGTACTATAGTTGTAGAAGGTTACAAGCTGCCATGTGGGTGCTGTGAATCACCCACACTGAGCCATCTATCCAACCCCATACTAACATCCTTAAAACCTTAACATTGTTTTATTAAATGCTCTCATATACTGCAATGTAATTAATAAAATAAGTGATTATAATTTCTTATGCTGATGCTAAATTTTTGTTTACAATGGCACGTATCTTTAAATTTGTGATTTTATATTGTTTTGTTTTTAACTTTAGTTTGGCAATTCTGGGGAACAGGCCCAGGGCCTTGGCCATGCTAAGCAAATATTGCCAGCTCAAATTTATGTTTGTATATGCATCTTTAATGTGTGCCTACTGAAAAGGTCAATATAGCTTTAGGGAATATTACTTTACATTTAGGCATTCAGGGACTAGAGACACAGCTCCACAGTCAAGAGTGGCTTTCCAGAGGGCCAGAGTTTGGATCCCAACACCAGGCCGCTTGAAACTGCCTGCAACTTCAGCTCCAGGGGAATATGACACCTCTGGCCTTCATGGGAACCCACATGTACATGCATGCAAAAAATGCATATACATAATTAAAAAATAATAAAAAATTAATTGGGTATTCTTTATCAAGATCTGCATACTTTGCTAAGGTGTGAGCTGCACAGATTTTTTTAGTAGTAGTTTGCTATAGAGGTTTCTCCATATCTCAGATGGGTGATCCATTAGCTTACATGTACATACAATTCCAACCTTATCTCCTTTTCTATTTGTAAGTTTCATATTATATTTTCCCTGTGTGTAATATCATTCCTGGTTATGTTTCACTTTTGTTTCTTCCTGTTGTTCCTTTATTAGGTTAAACTGTTCTTTGTTGATGGTGTAGTGAGTTTAGAATCTCTTACCCAGAAAAAGTAGCATAATTTCCAATTTAGAATTAGATTGCTTTTAATGTAAGAAAGAAAATATGTTCATTCAGTACCAGAAAGTTCCAAGCTAAGGCTGGGAAATGAAGGAAATGCATGAGAGTGTCTGTCAGAGGCTGAAGAGATCATGTAGTATTTATTTTCAGTCAGTTTGTTTTCCATCATGGTCACAATAAATAACCTTTAACTTAGTTACTGTGATACCCAGAGTTTCATAAGCCAGTGGTAAGAATTGGCTGAGTTAAAATGCCCGTCTCCTTGAGTTGGTTTCTGTTCCTGATGTCAGTCAGATGTGATCATCTTTTTTTTTAAGAACTTGGCTCTTAGAAATTTTTATAATTGTTTTTCCATATGAAGATGAGTGATGTTCTTTCGAGGTCTGTGAAGAATTGTCTTGGGATTTTGATGGGGATTGCATTAGACCAAGATGCCTTGCTCTGCCTTGATGCAGGGGGCTGGGGTTTTCAGGGGTTTGGTCCTGCCTCAGCTTAATGTGCCTGGCTTTGTTGACTCCCCATGGGAGCCCTTACCCTTTAGGAGAAGTGGATGCGGGGTGGGTTGGGGGAGAGTAGGAGGAGGGTTGGAGAACGAACTATGGTTGGTATGTAAAATGAATTTTAAAAATTCTTTAAAAAATTAATAAATATTGTGTTGTAAAATTTTGTCAAGAAAAGTATCAAGCTACACAGTTTAGTTCATTAATAAATATGTTAGAAGCTCAATTGTTACTTCACATTTATATAAATTCATAAAATCATAGCTAATAATTTCACTTTATTTCCATATTACGTCACTAACCATCAGTCTAGAATGATTGTTTTAAATGTTGATACAAAGGCATCTCTCAGAAACAATATTAATTCAAGCTTGATTTAGGTGTTCAAAATCTTTAAACAAAGCAAGTGAGATAGATGCCTTTGAGGGTAAAGCCATTTGCCACTAAGCCTGATGAATGACTTCAGGGTGATCCCTGGGATCCACTTTGTGCAAGGAAAGGATTAACTTCTGAAAGGTGTCCTCTGACTTCCATTCATATTTGTTCCCCTCCCCCAAGATAAATAACATATTTTAAAAAATCTAACAAATTAATGGTTTCTTATATATTAAAGGAAGGGAACAGAGAGAGGATAGCATAGACATTTGCTAGGTGACCTTTGAATTTAAAATGCTAGTGTTTTAAACAGCATTAAGACATGTCTTTGTGAGTGTTAACTTTAAGGACCATACAGGCATGTCCATGTGCAGCTACATTAACTCTGCTATAGTCATAAATACTGCCTAGCAGTAAGGAATGAACATGGCTAAAACATGAGGTTTTTATTTGAGTAATTTGATTGTATAGCTCACGGATCTATCTGAGCCTCATAATAGCAAAGGTTAGACTTAACACATTGTAGTATATTATGTACTCAAATTTTAGGTAGATTTCATTACTGACTTTACTAGTTCCTTTAGTTGTGTGATTAATCTATGATCTAGTAGTTGGCTAATGAATATTGATTCAGAAATGGGGAACAGGTATTCTGAACGTTGAAAGACTGAGAGATCATCTTGCATATTTGTCTCTTTTAGGCTGTGGAAGAACTGTTTAACTTAATGCAGCTATTTATAGCTCAGAGGCCAGACATGCGAGAAGAAGAAATAGAAGATATTAAGCAGTTTAAGAAAACAACTATAAGCTGTTATTTACGTTGCTTAGATGGTCGCTCTTGTTGGACTACTTTAATAAGGTAAAAAAGATAATTTGTAAGTTTTTATTGTTGGTTCTTGATTGGTTTTCCAAATAAGAACATGGTACCTTTTGACATGAAAAGAGAAATAATTTTTAGTATTTATATTTAAAAGCTTGCTCTTTTAAAATAATAAGAATTATTATTTTATAAATACAGAGTCTGATGTAGCCTAAATTGGCCTTTTACTTGCTTGCACCTTGTAGCTAAGGATGACCATGAACTTCTGATCCTTAGACCTCTACCTCCCAAATTCTGGGATTACCGATATATATCCTACTATTCCATGTTTATGTAGTGTTGGGATCAAAGCCAGGGCCTCTCATGAATGTTAGCAAGCACTCTACCAGCTGAACTTCATAGACCATAGAAACCCCATTCCCCCAGTTTAGAAATTCTTCGAGGTTATTGGTGAAACATTTCTGTACTTAGAAACAATGTTTTTTTCCCTTTGGTTCATAGTATATTTTCCTACCTTTTATTAGAATCAGATCTGAGAGTTTAAAGGGACCTTAATGTTTGAAGGTCATGTTTATGACCATACATCAGACTACTTGGGTGGTTCCAGTCTAGAGACCCCCTGGAAACAGCTTTTACATCTCAAGATGAGTCTGACTTAATATCTCTTCCATTTTTCTTGAATCCATTTGGCTTTCTTTAGGAATTAGCAAAAATAATAGAACCATCTATGTAATAAATTATTCTGAGCTGTTGAACCAAATGATTTAGAAAAGAACTGCAAATTACATTTTATTTCCTTTACCTCTATATAGAAATAAAATTCTGCTCAATGTATTACAATGCTGAGAAGGAATGGAGAAATGGGGGACTGGTTGAGGTCCTTCAGTAGGTGCATAATTTTGTCTGTGTTTTCATGAAGTCTACACTATAACATTAAACTAATGAACCCAAGAGAAAATTCTTTTAGGTTATTTCCTTCAGAAAGCTTTTGTATTTGAATCTTTAGTAGTCTACAAAATGAAATAAATCTTGAGTAGTCTACAATTTTTTTCACCAAACCTGTTAAAAGGAAATGTTTGGCATTCTGTTTGAATACATTGTTTCCTAAAGGTTTATTATTTATTTATTTTGAAGTTTTAAGAGTTTTGCTGCTTGTTGAGTAAAGAAAGAAAGCTTGCAATGGAAGTAAAGGGTTTTCAGTTGTATCTTTAATAGCACTTTGCCAGTTCTGAGCACAGCATTAACTCAGATAAACCTATCCTTAGGATTTTCAAGTTTGTCCCCTTCATAGTAAGTACCCTTTCTTCCCCAAGCTGATGAATGCTTTTGGAATGTAGAATAGTTTACTATTATACAGAACTTAAGAGATGGAAAGATAAACTCATTGTTTCACTTTGTTTTTATGTGCATTAGTGTTTTGCCATTGGGTTTCAGGTTCCCTGGAATTGGAGTTACAGAAAGTTGTAAGTTGCCATGTGGGTGCTCTCAAAGAGCAGTAATTCTTTAACCACTGAACCATTGCACCAGCCCAAACTCATTTAAAAACAAAACAAAACAAAACAGCATCGTTTCGTTATACTGAAATTTAAAAGTACTCTCATCATACCATCCTCTTACCATTGTGGATGAAGAATTGATAAGACATTGGTAGACATGTTTTCCTCTAAATTACAATGCAAGATATTTTATTTCCCTTTTCAAGTTGAATGTCCCTTCCCTTAGTATGTCCAGAGTACTTAGAAGTAGAAATGTTTCTGATTTCAGAGGATTTTTTTTAACTTTGGATAATTTGCATCATTGTTACCAGCAGAGCATCCATAATCCGAAAATCTAAGATGTCCCACAACTGCGTAACAACTGATGGGTTAATAATCTTAAGATTTCAGAGTGTTCTAGATTTCAGATACAGGCTGCTCATTCCATTCTGCATTACTCAGAAAGAGTGTACATGCTTGAAATTCCACTTAGTGAAGTCAAGGCAGGAGGAGTGCACAAACTGGAGGCTAGTCTGAGCTATACAACAAAATCTCTTAAAAAAACAAGGGGCTGTGGAGAGATGGCTCAGTGGTTAAGAACATTGGCTGTCCTTCCAGAGGACCTGGGTTCAATTCCCAGCACCCACATGGCAGTGCACAGCTCTATAACTAGTTCCAGGGAATCCGGAATCCTCACACAGGCATACATGCAGGCAAAACACCAGTGCACATAAAATAAAAATTAATTATTTTTAAAAAAATTAAAAAAAGCAACAGATGTAGCCTGTTTCTTATCTATGATAGGAAAACCAGAAGCTTAAGCCAATTTTACTCCTGTTTTTTCATCACCAGATTGTTCTGTTCTTTTCTAATTGTACTGTTTCTATTTTTTCTAGTGCCTTCAGAATTCTATTAGAGTCTGATGAAGACAGACTTCTTGTGGTATTTAATCGAGGGTTAATCCTGATGACTGAGGTAAGTATAGCATTGCCTTTCATTGTGACTGTATCTCATTTGAATACTCTTTCCAAGACTTCTTACTGCATGCATATATATATAAAGAATGCCTGTTGAACTGTTTCCAGGTGGCAGGACTTTATTTACATAGATTACGCCTCATTTTGTATTTAGGTTTATTTGAAATAGACTAGTTTTATTTATTTCACTTACTACATAAAAATGAAAATCATGTGATTTGTAATCAAGGTTACACATTATTTCCCAAAAGCTTTCTTATTTGGCAGAACCAAAACAGAAGGCCGAGAGATTTGCCCAGGACTGAAATTTGCATGAAATTTTTCATGGTTCTTAGTTCACAAGTAGGAGATGGTTTAAAGCCACCAAAGTCCATCATACTTTTTGGTCTGTGCTGTAGATAACATTATACACGTAGAAAGTACTGCACAAATTATGATGTACTGTTGATGTTTTAATTGATAGTATTATAGAGTAGGAACAGAATAAGAAACTACACTTTGAAGCATTTGGTCTAGGCAAGAAATGAGTGGGAAAATATTCAAATAAATGACTTCCTGAGCTCAAAGGCAAGAAAGTTTTGACTCTGTTTGAGGACTGACATGTCTACTCCGTGCTAAGTATTGCACTAGGCAAAGGAATATAGCAAGAGAGATGTAGTTCCTGTCCTGTCAGTTTACAGGTTAAATATATTTGATACAGCCTTCACATTCTGCCACAGAGCCTAGGCTCAGAATTTTGAACTGTGAATCAGTATGAACTGTAGTAAACTGACTGGGAGCCGGTGCACGCCTTTAATCCCAGCACTAGGGAGGCAGAGGCAGGAGGATCTCTGTGAGTTTGAGGCTAGCCTGGTCCACAAAGTGAATTCTAGAACAGCTAGGACTATTACACAGAGAAACCACGTCCCAAAAAGCCTAAATAAATAGATAGATAGGTAGGTGCTAGATAGATAGGTAGATAAATAGATAGATAATTTAAATAAATAAATAGCTGGCTTGGGAGGAATCAAAGAAGAGGTGCTTTCTTATATGGTAAAATAGGGAAAAAAAGAACTAAAAATTTAATGTAAGTTACCACTCTCTTCATATACAGACCCTGGAAAGGTACCTAACATAGCAACCTATTCTGGTTGGTGCATGCTTCTTTCTCACTGCAGTCTTAGGAAAAATCAGATTTTTCCTTTTCAAGACAGGATTTCTCTGTGTAGCCTTAACTGTGCTAGAACACAATCTGTAGACCAGGATCCAACTGCCTCTGCCTCCCGAGTGCTGGGATTAAAGGCATGTGTGCCACTACTGTCCAGCACAAATCAGAATTTTATATATATCTCAAACAAAATATTTACATAAAGTGCAGCTCTGAAGATAAGGATTGTACAACTGCTGGTATACAAGTCTGAGTACCTGATTCCTAGCACCCATATAAAAAGCCAGGCAGCATGCCTCTAATGCCAGCACTGAGGAGGCAAAGACAAGAGGATCCTTGGAGTTTGCTATCTATGCAGTCTAGCTGAACATGCAAACTCCAGTTTCAGTGAGAGACCCTGTCAAAGAAAAATAAGGTGCAAGAGGGTTATGGGGATGGCTCAGTAGGTAAAGGTTATTTTCCCCAACTTGCCAATCTGAGTTTGATCACTAAGGACCCACACAATGGAAGGAGAACACCATGCTCTGCAAATAGTCCTCTAACCTTCACAGGCACACTCAGGTGTGGGTGTGTGGGTATGTGTGTGTGTGTGTGCACACACACCTGACATAAGAATCAATGATTAAGGGTCACACCAAACATGCACACGTGCTTGCACCTACACATACAGAGTAGCTAAATGGGGCAATTTGATTTAGAAAACAAGTAATAATTGCTGTATACATACATGTACACACATAGTCCAAGTCCGGAGATACCTTTAGAAGATAAGCATTTCCGTTTTGTCTAAAGTAGAAATGAAATTAAGGGATTCTGAATTTTTATTTCCTAAATCACTTGTAGTCTTTCAACACACTGCACATGATGTATCATGAAGCTACAGCTTGCCATGTGACTGGAGACTTAGTAGAACTTCTGTCAATATTTCTTTCCGTTTTGAAGTCTACACGCCCATATCTTCAGAGAAAAGGTTTGGTTGGTTTACTTTTTATTTTTGTTATTATTTTGCTGCCAAAACAATTTTTTTAGTTTTTGTTTGTCTTACTAGTTTCTGTATGGATGGTTCCTGAGCTAGCTAATATTGGGCAATGTTTATCATGCCCTCATAATGTAAAGATGGGATATTCTTATATATTTACTTATTTATGCTAGTAAACAATAGGTAAGTGTCCTATAAGAGTCAAGATTTTGCCAGGTGGTGGTGGCGCATGCCTTTAATCCCAACACTTTGGACAGGCTCCAAAGCTACTGAGAAACCCTGTCTCCAAATAAATCAACAAACAAATAAAAGATTCAAAATTTAGGAGATGTGGAAAGCTTCCACACACAGTAATAAGCTGATTTTTTTTTTCTTAACCTACATAGCTCCTATTGGGTCATTTTTATTTGTTGGTTTTTATTTTATTTTATTTTATTTTATTTGAGACAGGGTTTCTCTTCGTAACAGCCCTGGCTGTCCTGGAACTCACTTTGTAGACCAGGCAGGCTGGCCTCGAACTCACAGAGATCTGCTTGCCTCTGTCTCCTGAGTGTTGGGAGTAAAGGTATATGCCACCAACACCTAACTTAAAGTAGGTCATTTTTAATTTTAGTAGAAATAAGTGTAAAAAATAACTTATGATTCTAGAAAGTGCACCATATTAAGATGTAACATGTTTAGCACATACTTGTAATCCTCACCCTCAGGAGGGTGACCCAGGAGGATTGAAAGTTCTAGGCGAGCCTGGGCTATACTTAGCAAGACCCAGTTTACCCTCCTATTTCCTGGGGGCAAAAAAGAGCAGTTTAATGTTGCAATCTCATGATCTCATAAAATTAACCACTTAGCTTTCACCAAACATGTTTTTATATAATTAATTTGAAACTCGAGGTGTTAGTATCACCAATAGAACAAAAATTGTGGGGAACTGTGATCATTCAAAAGTCCTTTTGTATTTGCAGATGTGAAGCAAGCATTAATCCAGTGGCAGGAGAGAATTGAATTTGCCCATAAACTTCTGACCCTTCTTAATTCCTATAGCCCTCCAGAACTAAGAAATGCTTGCATAGGTAAGTTGCTTGAAAAATTAAAGTTGTAGGCAAATATTTCTGGTGTTTGTTAGGCTTTTTGTTTTGTTTCTGTGAGTTGTCACGTTACATTTATAGTGTTTGGAAGACAATGATTCATCTGTATAATTCATACAGACTAGCAGGTCCTAAGAAAAGTTGTTTCTAAACATGCTAGTGTGTTAAATGTGTTTGTGGGCAGACTATCTGGGTCTCTGTTGTAGGTTTCATACAACTCTACATAAACTCTGATCCTGTATGAACAAGATAGAATCATGTTAATATTTACAAAGTGTTATTCATAGTGTAAAAGATAGTGCTAGTTTCTTCACAGTGGGCTTTGGCCTTAAAAACATTTCTCAGTAACTGTTTATAGACTCTTGAGTATAACACCTTTGTGACTGATTGCTTAAAGAATGATAATATATAGCTGTTAAAAGAATCTTCATTTAAATATAGAGTGAAGTTTTTTACTACCTTAGAAACTACTTGAAGTAGTGAGCATTGTAGACTGTTAACTGTAGTTTCTCAAAATAGCATAAACAAGTTTTCCATCATGAGATTTACTTTTGTGTGGTTAGTGAGAATCAGTCTAGCCAATATCGTAAACTTCAACAGCAGATGGCAGATTATCAGCTGTTGTGATGGACTTTATAAAGGGTATTGCTATATGACTAGACTGTGTCTACAAGTAAGCAAGGCAAATGGGGAGATTAGTGATAGTGTTTTGAATTCTTGTTTTAAGTATATTGACCCTCCGCTGTGGTTATCACAGCTCTTGATCCAGAGTTGTGCATTAGACAGTTTTCCCCTTGTGTTAGAAGCTCAAACAGCTTGTACTACTCAGGACACTACAACTTCATCAGGATTTGAGATCAAAAGTAGTGGGTAAATCTAACCTGCAGTGTTTTGATAATGTTAAATTGTTTTCATTTTCAGATGTCCTCAAGGAACTTGTTCTTTTGAGTCCCCATGATTTTCTTCATACTTTGGTCCCCTTCCTGCAACACAACCATTGTACTTACCATCACAGTAATATCCCAAGTACGTATTTATCTAACATAATGCTTGAATATGGTTGGCATGTAATCATTCTGCACACTGAAGCTTGGAGATTTATTTTTTCCATTTATTCTTATTGTACACTTTTAATGTCTTAGTGTCTCTTGGACCTTATTTCCCTTGTCGAGAAAATATCAAGCTAATAGGAGGGAAAAGCAATATTCGGCCTCCGCGCCCTGAACTCAATATGTGCCTCTTGCCCACAATGGTGGAAACCAGTAAGGTATGTTGGGATGTCAGGAAAACCGTATTTCTATAGTACAAGGTAATCTGAGATTTCCCCCTGGCGGTCTGTTAGATTTATGTGAACGATTCATTAATCCTATTATTAGATTCATTTGGATTTTTTCCTTTAAGTGCTCTGAAATGTTGATATTTGCAAAATCAACAGTAAGCACAAGTTAAGATTTTTTTTCTTCTTTTTAAAAAAATAGCTTAATAGTAAACCTTAGTTTGTTACTAGGCTAAATTATAGCTGTGTCCTGCATCTAAATATACAAAATCAAATTAGGTACTTGGAATGTTTTCAATTTGGCAATATAATCAAGACCTCTTTTACTGTCCCTTTAATCATATTCTCCTTAACCTACCCTAATGTAACTGTTTGATATATTTATCATCTGGTTCCTGTTCTCTAATGCTTATTCTAAAATAGTGTCAATCCTAAATTACAGAGACAAGCTATATTAACACAAGATATCTTAGTTTTAACGTTTTTTTTTTTTAAAAAAAAAACATTTTTCCCCTTCAGCTTTCTTCACCCACACCTTTATCCACACTCTCTCTTGCCTACTATTTTTGGATCTGAAGTATATTTGAACAGTTTTTCATGATAAAATATTAAAAATAATTAACATTATAGTTACCCTTATAGAAATATTCTCAAACCATTCAAAAATCAAATATAACTCATTCTTCTTGATATGTTTATAGAGCCAAAGTGTCACATGCTAAAATCTCAGTACTTTTACTCTATTAAAGTATATAGAAATGATGGGTAATTATAATTGATAGCATTTGCACACTGACAATAAACCTAGGAAAACTATGATCTTAATAACACTAGAAATTTGGAATTTAAAACTAGATTCTTATAGAATTTAAAGATTTAATTAGATTTTTACTTAATCTTATTACATTTGCACAAAATATGCTCTTTATTATACAATTTAAGTGCAACCATTTTATCATCTTTAACCTTCAGGGCAAAGATGACGTTTATGATCGTATGCTGCTAGACTACTTCTTTTCTTATCATCAGTTCATCCATCTATTATGCCGAGTTGCAATCAACTGTGAAAAATTTACTGAAACATTAGTTAAGCTGAGTAAGTATAAAAGATGAGCAGTAAATTCCACTGAATTATTTTAAGCCCCTAAGCCGTTCAGGAAGGGGAAAAATATATATGACAGTCCCTTTATATTTTTCTTTTTTAAAGTGAATGTTTAAAAATATTAATTAGTGTCCTTGGGAATATTTTAATTTTTATTAAGAAAACACCAACTTACTGGTTTCCATTGGATAGTTCTGCCCAGAGTTTCAGCTGGCCTTTTATGGAGCAGGAGCAGGGCTGACCATCACTCTGTACCCAGAAGCCCAGGTCCACCATCTTCACAGCAGAATTCAAACAAAACTGTGTTGCTTAGGGAGAAAACTTTAGAGACACACTTCCCTGGCCCTTGAGGGTGAGTTGAAATCTTTAGTGCCAGCTGTGCTTTGGAGCTGATGGTGCCAGAAAAGCTGAGTGGGCTTGGCAGCATGAAGCAGAGGTGCATATACGAGTGACTAGGCGGTAAGTGTCATAAAATGAGAAGACACATTTGAAAGGAGCATCATGAGCAACAGAAAACAAATCCTTCAGTGAGTTATATAGGGGAGAAAAAACTTGACATATGTCTAATACCTCTCTCCAAGGTCAGGACCTAGAAGTTCTGAAGCTCTATATGTTCTGCCTTCTAATTTTATCAAGGATGGGCCAGGATCCTCTCCGGTCTCTATAGTTTCATTTCAGAATGTGGGGAGTAATACTTAAGAAACTACCACTTAGATCAAGAAATAGACTATTACCATGCCCCAAAGTCCTTTGTGTTTCATCTCAGCAACAACTCCCTTTTCTATGGAAAAGATATTGGTCCATTCCAGGTAGGGCAAAAGATATGATCCAACCATAGATTTCATTACCCAGGAAGAAGGAGGTGGTTACAGCTGTCAGGGATAACTCCTCTTCAGAAAAATCATCTTATTGGTAAGTGATCAGAGCATCTTCAGATTTGAAAGGCTGTTCTGTTCATTAGCTGATCATACCTACATATCTATGGCTGATGCCAAGATGTGGGGAGGTAAGGATATCTGCAGATGGTCTGTTTCAGAATTGTGCGTCTGGGCTCTGGCACTTGGTAAAAGTCTCAGTCTAGCAATAACAACTGTCAGGTGTAAAAGAATACTCAGGAGTTCTGATAGTGTAGCCTTTGTGCTCAGATAAGAGGTGTATCCAAAGATGCTGACTTTTGGAGAACTTCCAGGTAATCATGTTTATATAATTTATAACAAACTATGTGAAGAGCTGTTCTTGATACTTGGACAATTTTGACCAAGTAATGAATGTTCTACCATTTTTGAGTTTCTCTTTCATCAACACAAATATATGCTTTCATGGAAATTAAGAATGGAGAAGGGTAGCTGGATGTGGTAGCTCATGCCTGAATCCCCACACCTGTAATCTCAGCACTCAGGAGGCTGTGGCAGGAAGATGGCCAGACTTTTAAGGTCTGCGTGTGCTACAGAGTTAAGCTGTCTACAAAAACAAGCATAAGTAACAGAAAGAGAAAAAGAACACACTTAACATCACACACCAAATCAGCACCACCATAGTATGGAGCACTATTCTGCCTTGACGTCGATTTTGTGTAAGACTGATGAATGTTTTCGGGAGATGCACATATTCCCAACTGTGCTGTCATTCAGAGCATGGTGGTTACTAGCCATGCTGGAAGGGTTAGAAATGCAAGCTGTGACCAAAGGAACTGTTTTATGTAATTCCAGCCAAACTAAATTTAAATAGCCAAATGGTGACTGTTACAACAAAGCTAGGTACAAACCCAAACCACAAAGCAAGAAATTGAAAGTTTATTGGTCCATTCCTGACTAATGCAGAAAATTGGATATCCTCTTAATGTACAGAGACTTAAAAGCAATAATATATGGGAAAATTATGCCCCAGAGTTTGACATTAATTATTCTTCTAGCCAAGACAACTATTTCCAAGGAAAGGCACCTAGGAAAGGGCTCTAGAAGACAAAACCCACATTAATGACAGCAGTGGTGAGGAGAGTTGGTAATTTTTGATACGTATGACTCTTTCAGGAAAAGTTTAAACTGAGACTTTGAAGTTAGATAGTCTGAAGATCAGAGTATTAACGTATTATTACCATGTTTGAGATCTTTCTCAAAACCTATGTTGGATTGCAAGTGATTGCCAGTTTTGAATTAAAACACTTGGATCCCTGTACACTACCACAATTTCATTCATCTCTTTGTCTTTTTACTTTCATTTTGTAAATATATTTCCTTTTACAAAAGTAAACTAGAATGATTCAAACAATGGCAAAAAAGACCAAACAAAAGCACATATTTAGTAGCTATTAAAGATAATATCCAAGCCAGGCAGTGGTAGCGCACACCTTTAATCCCAGCACTTAAGAGGCAGAGGTGGGCAGATGGATGTGAGTTCGAGGCCAGCCTGGTCTACAAGAGCTAGTTCCAGGACAGGTTCCAAAGCTACAGTGAAACCCTGTCTGGGTGTGTGTGGGGGGGAACCAAACAAAGAAAGATAATAGAGTATTGGTGGTATTAACAGCATGGTGGTCCATACTCTTGGGAGCTCAGGCAAAGAGACCAAGAACTCAAGATAACTACATAGCAAGTTTGGTGACAGCCTGGGCTGCTTGAGACCTTGGCCTCACTCAAGGAATGACAGAAAGTGGAGGACCCCTAGCAGCCTCCTCAAAAGCATGTGCACTTGCACCACACATATATGCAAGTATCCATACAAACAGAGAGAGAGGGAGAGAGAGAGGGAGGGAGAGAGAGAGAGGAGAGAGAGGAGAGAGAGAGGAGAGAGAGAGAGAGAAACTGACCATATTTTGCAAGACATAAAAACCAGAAACAGTAAACTTAAGAAATTTTTGAGCTGGGCAGTGGTGGCACACACCTTTAATCCCAGTACTTGGGAGGCAGAAGCAGGAGGATCTCTGTTAGTTTGGGGCCAGCCTGGTCTACAGAGCCAGTTCTAGGAGAGCCAGAGCTACACAGTGAAGCCCTGTTTGAAACCCCCCCCAAAAAAAAAGAAAAGAAAAAAAAAGTTTTTGGTTACATAATATTGAAATTGTTAATAGTAGCTGTGAAAACATCATAAATTAAAATATGAACTAGCAGCCTAGCATGGTGGCATATGTTTTTAATCCCAGCAGATCTCTATGAGTTCAAGGATAGCCAGAGCTACATGGTGAAGCAGTGTCTCCAAAACAAACAAAAATCACAAAGTAGCTAATGGGAAATGCTGTCAGACTTAATAGATAAATGGTTACCAAAACACAAAATGGTTTTAGACTTTGGTAAAATGAAAACTAAGCAAAATCAGGAAATGAATAGTTATGTCATACACACACACAAAAGTGTGTGTCAACCATGTGAGAAGTTGCCTGCTCTCATTAATGAAAAAGCAGCTGGCAGGGGTGGTGCACTCCTTTAATCCCAGCACTCAGGAGGCAGAGGCAGGTAGATCTCTTCTGAGTTCGAGGCCAGCCTGGTCTAAAGAGCGAGTTCCAGGACAGGCTCCAAAGTGACAGAAATCCTGTCAAGAAAACCAAAAATCAAAAAATATTTTTAAGATAGGGTCTCACTGTATGCTCTAGCTACCAACAAACTCAGTGTAGACTAGGCTGGCGTCTCAGAGAGATCCATCTGCTGCTGCTACAGTACTGTTGGGATTAGAGGAGTGTGCCATAACACGTAGGCAAAACTGTTTGAAGGTCACTTTAAGATTTACTTATTGTACTGTATGTGTATGATCGTTTACCTTCATATTTCTTTCTGTGCACCAGCATGTTTCTGATGCCTCGGAGAGCCAGTAGACAGAGCCGTGGGACTAGTGTTACAGGTGCTTTTCAGTCAGCATGTTGATAGTGGGAATCAAACCTTAGTCCTATGTAAGAGCGACAAGTGCTCTGAACTGCCAAGCCATCTCTCCAGCCCCTAAAACTAATGTCTTTAACTAACTAAATTAAACATTCAAATTCATAGTATCCATATACAAATCCATGATATAGAAAGTACACTGTGATTTCTGCTTCTCTTTAGGGTATAGAGTTACTGACTGAAAATGGCTGTTTTCCCTAAAAGCTTCCAAAGCTGAATGTATTTCAGACCACCGGGTGTCTAATGCAGATCCACAGCTGGCTTTACCAGTCCACAAGAATCAAATCCATATATGTTACACATAGTAATCACATGTAAAATAAACCTCAATTTTAAACTGCTTGCCAGTTTGTTCATCTGCCTGAAGAATTGACATGGGTTTCTGAATATTCCTGAGTTGGGCCATCACATTTTCTGTAACCTACAAAGAAAGCTACAGTAGGTTAGCTAGTAGGTATGCAGTTAGAAGAATAATTTGATTAGATATTGGTATTTATAGCCTACGGCATCTTATTTCATAGTAGAACATTATTCATGAGCCTTTATACATTAGCTGTTGCCATAACTTCCCTAAGATAATGATGGGTGGATGGGTGGGAATAACACTACTATAGAAAACCAGTCAGAATTGTTACAGCTCCAAGAAACTGTGACTGGTAATATGTATGTATGTATGTATGTATGTATGTATGTATGT
>LOJH01011276.1:0-11395 GCA_001685095.1 Ellobius talpinus
GCCTGATAGGTCAGAACACAGGTAGGTGGGGAAGACAGAACAGAATTGTGGGAGAAAGAAAGCAGAGACAGGCAGATGCCATGAATCTCCAGCCCGAGACGGACGTAGGTTAGGATATTTCCCGGTAAGCCACAGCCTCGTGGTGCTACATAGATTTAATGGAAATGGGTTAATCAAGATGTGAGAGTTAGCAAATAAAAGGCTAGAACTAATGGGCCAGGCAGTGCTTAAATGAATACAGTTTCTGTGTTATTATTTCTGGAGCTAAGCTAGCTGTGCAGGAGCTGGGCGGGACAAAAAGCAGGCCTGCTAGCCTCATCACTACATTGGGAGATGGAAAGCCTGTTACGTCACATATGATGATAAGTGTAAAATCTTCACTAAATATGATACAAAGGCACATGCTATAGAAATAATGAGGAAAACGACACTGTAAAATATGTTATGTTCTTTTTAGACTGAAAACCACTAAGAGTCAGCCACAACATAGTGCCATTATAACACAATATAATACTGTCTTCATTTCCAAAAGCAGAGCTAAGGTTGAGGGTGGCCAAGAAATACGAGGTTACATGAGTCGACCTCTAACCACATCTTGCCACCTAGAATCTCATGCACGGATTGCACAGGAGCCACCAGCCAAAGGCACCTGCGCTCACTCACCACAGAGCCTCGTGGCCCTGCAAGCAGACTGCCAGCCAACCACAGTGAACACGGTTCTTCACCCAGCCACCTTTGGAGTCATTTGTTTGGGTCAAAGCTGCTCCATCTGAATTTTAGGAGTAAAGTTTTCTTTGTAGCTGTTGGAGAGTTCAAGAGCATACTGAAAATAACAAGGCCCTGACATTTTAAGAAAATCAATTGATGGCCTATTGATATAGAGGGTGTGTCAGCCACGGTTCATTTTCCAACAGAGCCAATGGGGTTCTACATGGACAGAGGCTGAGGAGATGGCTTTCTGCCAAGATGTCAAAATAAGCCTCTTTCCATTTTGAATGATGAATTTGCTTGTCTAATAACCCCCTCCCATGTCCTGAGTCAGTCATGGTAGCTTCTGAAATAGTCTTTTTTATAAGGTTTGCTTCTTAACTGCTAATCTGTATGTATGTGTGGTTTCTCTTCAAGTGTATCTCATACAAATGTCTATAGCTTTTTTGGATTGATTAAAGAAGTTAAGTTCTATCAACAAAAATTATCTTTTATATGCCACATCAAATATAATTTATGTTTTTGTGCTGTGTCTTTTGATATTTCATATTTTTAAACTTATTTATCTATGAGATACTTTTGATCTGATTTTTTGGTTCATTAATTCTTCTATAACTGATGCTCTTTTTAATTAACTGTGTCTTCAATTGAATTATGTATTTTTTTCTTTTTGGCCTCTTCCTTTGAAATTCAGTCATCATAATTCTTTTCATTTGTGTTTGCAAATATTTAACACAGTAAAAGCAAGAAAACCCTACACAATTGTTCCTGCGGCTTTCAGGGCCTATCCAGGACTGAAAAGAATAGGACTGAATCGGCCCTGTCTGCCTTGGCTGCTTCTCCAGGGAAACTTTCAAACTTGGCAGCTGGGTCTAGACAGCCTGGAAAAGCCTCGGATTCAAAGTCATTTCACTTAATCATTTCCTTTCACATGCCAAGCCTTTAAATCCCCCGCTTTTAATGCACACATGACAAAGGTGTCTTAAAATTTATCTTCACCTAAACATCCAGGCCACAGTGCCCGAGTGTTAAACAGCTGGGAGTATTTATAGACACTTCCCTTTGAAACTTTATTTTATATTATAACTGCACATGGGTGGGGATGCATACATATGTTCAGTGCCCTCAGAGGCTAGGAATGTCAGATTCCCTGAGGCTTGGGGTACAAAAGGGTGTGATCCACCTGTGAGGGGTACTGGGAACTGAGCTTAGGTCCTCTGTGGAGCAGCAAAGGTTCTTATCTGCTGACCCATCTGTCCAGCTCCCTCTGGACCACTTCTTACAGAACTGTGTTTATGGACAGAAGGTGCCTTACAAAGCCCACTGACAGTGTGACAATGGGCATAATGGGAGCCATAGACAGATGACTCGGGTCAAAGCGGAATCCTCATCAGGGGACCCCCAAGAGTCATTCACCATTATGGACACAAGGGCAGAGACCGCATCAGCACCCAACCACGCTGCTACCCCAGTCTCAAATTCCAGTCTCGACAACTAGGAAAAATAAATTTCAGATGCCTAAACCACTTGGCCTCTGATATTTTGTTATAGAAAACTGCAATGAGAAACGCTCACAAATAAATAGCTCTCTAATTTTACATGAAATCCTAAAGTGTCATTTTTGTGAACACTCCTGTGGCTCTTATTTATTAACTTTTATATTTGTATGAAATAATGAAAAATGGCATTGCTCACAGATGAGGAAGGTACACAGTCAATGCTACGGCTTCAAGGACAGAAATACAATTCAGTTTTCACATCATTCTAGGAAGTCAAATGTCTTTCAGTTGATGGCCCAGATTCCTCATTAAACAGTGAAGAATCCTTGAGTGATCGCCTCTGAGCTTTGCAGTGGGCCTTTGATCACTATGTCTCCTGAGGGTGATATTAAAGTCATTACACATTTGCTATGGCACTCAGTAGCTCTTAAAGTCCAACGCCTAAGCCAAGTCTACCTTTGGTCCACTTAGTCCTTCCGGTCACCTACTGCTAACCATCATTGTCCAGTTTCTTAAGTAGGTACAGAGTCAGGAACTTCGTTATGTGCTGGAGATTGGTGTCGTGCTCTTTCACATGAGACGCAAATAGCTCTGAACTTATTTGTTTATTTAACCCATTGAGTCCATTAGTGCTTTCCTATATGGACAATGATACAGGACCATCCACTGGAGCAGGAGAAACCTACCAGAGACTCTCAAAGAAAACTGAATTTCCTTCCCCCAGCAACCATCAACTACCATTAGATTCTCAGCTAGGCATGGGGCCCCTGAAGCCCCTCCCAACTCAGTGTGGGAATCTTTAACTCCCTTTATCTGTGTGATGGGAGGGGACATCCAGAGAGGAATTATAGAGTTGGAGAGGGAAGAGGGTAGCTATAAGATATACTGTATACATGTTTGAAAATAATGTATTTTAAACAATAAATTAAAATATTGTTCTAAATTCCTATGGTATTCTGAAAGAAAAATCTTAAAATACTTGTATAATACTATTAATTACATGTTATTTTCTTTCAAATCCTCATCTTGTAAAACTAACTGTAGTATTAAACTTTAGTAATTGAATAAAATCAGTGTTTTTGCATCAGTTATGATAATGCAATGGAACATGATAGCCCTTCTTAGAGACGCTGATGTGTGCTGATTCCATCCAGCACTGCTTCATGAAAAATAAATGTTTAGCACTGATAAGTCGGATGGTTTTGAAATGTCAACATCAAAACTAAGTTTTGCAAACAGCCCTGACTTATTAAGGTTGGAAATATATTAATTCCCAGTTCTTAGGCAGAACACAGTGTTTTCATTACTGGAAATTTAACTCGAAGTCATGATTTTCATACTGTTGTTTGCTTTTAAACTCAGATAAAAAGACATGCTTGATCTTTATTACTTTTTGTACATTCCGTTTCTTAGCAAAATAAAAAGCTCTGGAAATTTAGGACTTTCATGATACAGAACTTCTACTTCAAAGCTGTTTCCTTTGTGATAATTCCACTTCAAACCCACAGAGCCCAAGTGCTTTTATTGGGCCACGGATTTCACAAAACAAAACAGAGAAAGCAACTTTGTCTGTCATACTTTCTTGTGCTCTGCCCAGTCCATTTTGTCTTTCATTCAGTAGGTTCTGTCTCATTTCCTGGTGTGTGGCTGGTACTGGTAGGCATTATTGCCTTACGAAGTTTTTTCTGTTGGTGGAAAGGACCCCAGGCACACACACACACACACACACACNGAGAGAGAGAGAGAGAGAGAGGGAGAGAGAGAATATGGAATTTAGCTCATCGTTTTTTTTATTGGGGAGAATTTTCTAAACTCACATCTCAAAATAGTTATTTCAACTCTGTCCATTCTGACCGATTCAAATGACGTGGATATGAGGTTGGGTGACACTGTTCCAAATACCTGTCGTCCTCTGGTATTTTATGAAAGAGTCCTATGCTCTCTGATTCATTTCTGTGCATTGTCTGGCGTAGAGTCTCACATACCCCAAGATCTTCACAGTTCTCTCCATCTCCTTTTCTTTCCAATGGCTCCTTAAAAATCTCAGAATTGTATAGTTCTTCTGAGACAATTCAGGTTTTGTCTTTTGCCTATTCCATGTTTCTACTTTTTCCCTTTAGCATACAGGGTACAGTTATAATATAGTCATGTGCTGATCCGAGTCGGATCTGGAGCTGTTATGATGGACTGGTTTTCCCTATTATCGTGGGCTTTCAAATCAGTCATCCTTGAGCTGTCTGGAAGGTAGCCAGTTTGGTAGAAACCAGTTAGCTGCATGATGTTTGAGAGTTCATGGGTACAGAGATCCAACAGTTTTGATGCAGGACCTCAAAACAGCTGCACAAGACCCAGCAAAACTAGGATGAGTCACAGTTTGGGTTTCAATGTACAAGCTAAGAGATGAGAATAGAGGTTTGTCTGATGTCATCTGCATTGTCTGCACTGGCCTGATTCCACTGTCCCATATCCTAGTGGGGCTTCAGCTTTCAGAGCAAAGGTGGAAAAGCAAAACCAGACTCTCACAGCTTACTTCTGGTCAGCCAGCTCCTCCTTGCATCCTGAAAACCTCCTTCATTCAGCACCCACCCTTTATCGCAGGTGTGACAATATGAATTTCTCCACCCAAGGCTTTACAACTGTTTAAGCATCCTGCCCCATCTCTCCTCAAAATGAAGAGTGATAGAAGAAATTGGCAGTTCTTCATGGTCATCCATAACTTATTATTCAGTTTTGCCTGTTGTACACATGCACAGATCCAGCCCCATGAACTCAGAGGCTCAAAACAGTTCACATGATTTATTTCTACAGATGCTTGAATTGGCTGTTGGTCACTTGTAATGGAGATGTTTCTGGCTATTTTGGCTGGAGTAACTTAAGAATTTGTGGTGATCTAGGGTCTGAAACATCTTGGTTGGGATTTGCTATGGATGTCTTTGCTCCATCCACTCTACAATGAAAAGGCACTAACAGTATTAATGTCCAGGTATCTATGTGCAAGAAGGTGTCAATAGAAGACCAGAATGCAACCTGCTACATCCACTGGCCACCACCCTAACCTTCCCAAGGCTACTCCAACTAAATTCCTTGTTCCCAAATGGCTCATACACAGTAAGTATTCCATTTCTCAGTTCTGGAGGAAAAAAATCATTATCAAGGCACTTCTAAAAGTTCCTGCCTTGCAACACCATAACCGTGGGGTTTAGGGTTCCAACATATGAGTTTTGCAAAAATGAAATTACTCAGACCTACAGATTCCTTGGAATTTTTAGTGAGATTCAGTGTACCTATTTTACTGAATTGCTGCAGATTCTCTTATTGAAAGAGCATCCCCTTTATATAATTTTCTTTAAAAATTGATTTTCCTTCCTATTGACCTCATGAGTAAACTCTGGTCATTTTTGAAAGATTCAGAAATGGGGGCTGGGAAGATGAAATAGCTGTGGAAAGCACTGACTTCTCCTGCAGAGGACTCTGGTTCATTTCCCAGCACACACATGGTAGTTCACAATCATCTATACTTCCAGTTCGTGGGATCCAATACCCTCCTATGGCCTCTTTGAGTACCAGAAATACATGTGGTGCACAGACATAAATACAAATAAACACACACATAAAATACAGATAATTTTTATTAAAAAATAAAGATCCAGTAATTGATCTAGAGTGAAGAAGATATCAGAAATTTCTAAGCTGTAGATTAAATATTATTGATATTTAACATTTATACTTAATCTGCTTTAATGTGTTTTTTTCTCACTTCAGTGTGGATCTTAAAACACAAGTATGTTCTTGAAAGTCCAGCCAATGCACAAACAGAACACACCCAAGCTGAGACAGGGAATCTGAACCCTTCCACAGAGCTTGTGAGAGGTGCTAGAGTTTTGGTGGCCACTATTTGCAGCCTATGTGTGATGCCATTTCCAAATTTAACATTCTCTTGACAATAGGAAAGGAAGTTTTTGGTTTAACAACAATTGATACTTCTAAGTCATTATGAAAAAAATCGAGAAATTAGAAACAAAGGTAGCATGGTGGGTCATCTGCTTTATTGGGGTTTTCTTGCTGTGAAGAGACCCATGGCCATGGCAACTCTTGTAAAGAAAACATTTAACTGGGGCTGGCTTACAGTTTCAGAACTTCAGTCCATTATCTTTATGGCAGCATGTAGGCAGACATGGTTCTGGAGAAGGGGTTGAGAGTTCTACACTTTGATCTCCAGGCAAGAGGAACTGAACTGTGGGCCACACTGTGGGTAGCTTGAGCATAGGAGACCTCAAATCCTACCCCCACAGTGATGTGCTTCCCCCACAGTGACACGCCTCCTCCAACAAAGCCACACCTACTCCAACAGAGCTATACCTCCTAATAGTACCCCTCCATATGGGGGCCATATTCTTTAAACCACCACATGGGCTATGCATAAAAACTTGGCCCAAAGCCTAAGTTCTACCCCAGATCCATCTGTTCAACCAGAAGACAATTTACATTCAGGTATCTTCCTAGGAACTACCTTCTCTTCATACGAAACCCTGTCTTTTCTTGGTGTGTGTGCGCGAAAGTCCTCCATGATGACATGAGAGTGGGTGCTGGCAAATGACACACTCTGTGGTGTACATCCCTTCTTTTCTGTTCATTTCAAACTTACGAAGGAAAATGCTGTCAAAGAATTTTATGCTCATTTTGAGCTGATCCCTTCCTTTCCCCACAATATGAACGAAGAAATAGAGTGAATTCTAAAAATCACCAAAATCCATCTTCATTGGGGTGGCTGATGGCTAGGTTTTTGTTTGTTTGTTTTCTGATGGCTCTTAGAGAAGATAGAATTGAGTATAACCTCATCTTTCTTCCCTACAAAAATTTGAAAACCACTCATTTATGCACAAAACATACATCAATGAGAAGTTCACAGAGCCCAGGGGAGATTCACATCTTCAGTCCACAACCTAATGACAGAAACCAGCATCAGCCAAGAACTTCCATGAACCCTCTGCCAACAGCTAGTTGGACTCAATGAGGGGGTCTTTTCCTGGATTCTTTCCTTGTATAGACTTTTCATGTGGTTATAATGAGCTGGTGGTAGCTCTGAAGTTCTCAATTCATTCTCTGTGTGCCACCTGGGATATGGCTGGGGCTGCCATCTATAACCCTCACATGTCCTAACCTTTTGACCCAGATGTCGGCACACTATGGTGACTGGGTCATCATAGCACATGCCTTGAGAATGCAGATGAGCTCTGATGCTGCAGAGACATTTTGCTAAACCACGTTCCTCAAAGCAAGTTCAAGCAGAAGACATGTCAGGTCCCCTGTGGATGTGTGTCGAAAACTAACATATGACTAATGTCTTTCCTTAACTGTGAACAGGATTCAGGTTTATAGACTTAAAAGAAAATCAATTCACAGGCACTCCTCTCTGGCCCAAGGCATGTGATTTCCACTGGAAATTCCTTGTGTCTCTTCTGTATTTGTTCATAGTTTAGGCACTAGTGTGGAGCTGTCCCATCCACCAGCATCTATGCTTCTCTCCCTCCCACGATTCCATCTTCCACCAGGCACTCTGAATAATAATTATCAGGATCTGCTTCTGGAGAATGATGGGCTAGGTGGTGAGGGGTGCAAGACGATGGGCAGCAAAGACATTTGGAGCTCCATATTAAACACAACATTAGTCACCCCCTGTTATCACACGATTGCTCCTGCGGTGAAATTATTAGGCAATTATTTCCCCAAAACAGCATTGTAGTGATAAAGATAAAAATTATACAATTCGCTCCAGTCATTATTTTTTCCTCAAGGTTAATGTGTTTGTCACGTTGCAATAAACACCCGCATTAACCATTAGAGCACTTCACGGTCCAAGCATAGCTGCCTCTGTGAAACTAATGAAAGGACAAATTAGAACAATCATCACCATGGTGACCATGTTTATGAATAATGATCATTCTCTCTGATTGAGTATTCTATTTGTAAGGCCAAAGAAACTGGATTTCTGTGGTTTTATTGACACAAACTTTTAGACATTGAAAACTGTCTGTAACCAAGTGGTTATAGTGACCATGACACTGTGCTCAAATGCTGATTTTATGTGGTTATGTTTGTGCCAGATCTTTAGAGTTAAGTGTAACTGTTTTCCAGGAGGAAATAAGAATTCATCTTCCAATCATTGCTCAGTTTCTGGAGTCAGATATTGAGTGCAGTTTGGAAACAAGGTTATTCAATACAGCTACGGCTCTTCCTTTTCCCTCATGGTTAGGCCAGACATATGCCCTCAGTGGATCCATCCCAAATGTCTTCCATTCTCTGTAGGTCCGGGCTTATTCCGACTTTTGAAATCACTCAATATTTGCTTAAAAGGAAAATGATGCAAAACTTCAGGTTCCGCAGTATGCCCTTGTTATCTAACAGGCATCGTATGTGGCAACCTCACCCAGACACGAAGAGCCCAGCGCAGAGGCTAGTGTCTCTTCTTCAGCATAAATATAGAGCTTTAAATTTGCTTGAGAATTACAGTCAAAGCCATGTAGTCAAATTTAGAAGCACAAAATCAAGCAGCATTAAAACGCAAAGCACTCAATCTGCCTAATAAGATCTCCCCGATCTTTTTCGTTTTGCTGAGCTGAAATTGGCAGGCCCATGTCACATATCTTGAAAGCTTAGATCCTGTTTTTAAGGTTTAACCTCGCACTAATTTTAGAAACATCTTCTAACTGCACCAAGCCATATAATTACACCAGGTAAGACATGCATGGGTCAGCCACTCTGCCTGGACAGAGCTGATAAATGCACCGGGACCTGACATATTTACAAAAATATCATCCTTTCCCTTCTACCTGAAGCTATGAACAGGCACAGCACCCTCTGACCCTCTAGACCAAGGGCAATCTTGAATTCCAGCTTGACTTCTTCCGAGTGTCTTCCTACCTGTGACTTCGACCGCCTAAAGAAGACAGGTTAGATCAGGTGGTGCAGAGTTTACCCTGCCCCAGTCCCCCCGCCCCATACACACACACACACACACACACACACATCAGTGAGCCAGCAAGAGTCCCAACCCCCATCTGCCCTCTGTGATTGAGGGCTCTTGCCTTTCAGGACCCCAGTCTTGCTCTACGTAACAGTTTTCTCAAAGGAAGCCCCTCTGGAGGCCTGAAGTCTCCCCTGCCAAGACCTCTCTTTTGTGACTCTGGTCACATCCCTCCTCACGCTTTCCCTCCTCAAGCCGGACCACGGCTGCCTGCAGTCACGCTGTCTCTCCTAAGGAAACTCATCTGGAGGGTACGTTTGTGTCAGTTCCTTTCAACCAACGTCCACCACGTTATCACAGACCAAGCTCAGCCCAGGCTTCTCTCCTGGGACCCCTCAGCTCCTCTCTTTGCTGCACTCTGGATAAGAATCCTGCCAACTCTCAAAAGTCCGGCAATGGCGGATCTTTAGTTCTGCTGAACAAGACCAGTTATGCAAGGCCCGGGAAACCTGGGACAAGATGCCTAAACCCAGACTCATGTTGCCTTCTAGATGCCACACCTGTCCTTGAAGTGCGAACTTCAGGAGACTGACAGCGCTGCCCAGAAAGGCCAGAATATTGTGCAGCTGTCTGCTCCAAATTGAAACATCCTATTTTGGAGGGAAGGTATCCTCGTCAGATCAATAAAGATAACGAAATTTTAAAGGCTTGGGAAAATCAGAAAGTTAGCAGGCTTAAAAGGTCCCTGGGGTGGGTTTTTCAGTGACATGGGTGCCTCTAAGTCACCCATATCCATGCAAGCAGTTCTCATGTAAGAAACCCCAATAAACTCTCTACTTCCCTGAGCTAGACTTGGGTAGATTGGACTGCTGTTGATACCCTAGCTATGGGGAATAGACATTTATCCATATCTTCAATGGAAAAGTCATACAGCATAGGGTGCTAGTGCTCCTTGAACTGGATTTTGAGTTTTCAAGGCAGGGAAGCCAAAGAAACAGACAGAACAATCCCTGCCCACTCATCAGCTCTGAGCAGCTTAATGAGGTTCTGTGCTCTGTGCCCAGACACAGGGACTGTTCCCATAGCACAGGAGACAGCTGGCTCATTCCCTTCTCAACTAGCTTTCCTCAATGACTCCTCCCTGCATAATCTTCCCTCTGCTCATTCATTGAATGTCTTCCTCGAGGCCTCATTTCCTAAGACCCTCACCTCCACCGAAAGGATATGAAACTCTTGCACTTTGACTAGTTTGCCAGACTCATGAGCTGAGATATAGATACTGATGTTTTCATCCACCTTTCTAAGATCTACGTGGGAGAACGCTCTCTAATAGTACACCATCCTTGTGCCATGGTATCGGAGACAATGCCTGTGTAGTGACCCCCTGACCTTGACGGCAGGCGAGGCTCTGCAGCCCCGACTCTGCACTCCCTTCTTCCACATAGTGAGATTAAGGTGGTCAGGATGTCACAGCAAGGCCCCCATGTCCCCAGCTCAGTCTCTGCTGCTGCTTCTGCTCTCCCTATGGGGTTCACCGTTCCCAAACTGTCTCTTAAATCTTCGTCCTTTCTCTCGCTGATTTGATGAGCAGTTTAAATGTGATTTTCTTTCCCTCAGCCTATCTTATTTGTAACTGACATGCCTGCTTTTAAAGCAAAGTGTATTATTATTTTGAATATGTTTTAGACGTCTGGTTAACTTCACAAGGATTCGGTGAAGCTTTACAGTTATGTGGAGAGCTGTATGCCAGCTAATCATGCTCACATTGAGATGATCTAGGAAAATACCTCAAAATGGCAATGTGGCAGCAGGAATGCATTCCAATCTCATCCCCTCCACCTTGCCAGAGTTACGAGAAATGAATATTCTGTTTTCAGGTGTGAGAGGAATTTGGAAATGAGGGATGGAAAAATGAAAACAACCTTGTCACATGCCGTCTGAGCTGGGGAGGCGTTTTGATTAATGCTGCACTATTGGAAAGGGGGAAAAAAGTCACTTGGCAAATGCAGAGAAGCCAGTAAGAAGCGCTTCCATTTGCATACGCTGTAGGGAAAACTCGAGTTAGATAAAAAACAAGCTACTCCTAGGAGCACCAAGGGTGTCTCTTGCAAGACTCCTGGGTGGGAATTATTTATTCTGTGGACTCAACCTGAGCAGGTTGCCCTGAATAAATTTGGCACTGAGTAAAATCTCTCTCTCTCTCTCTCTCTCTCTCTCTCTCTCT
>LOJH01011276.1:11431-21689 GCA_001685095.1 Ellobius talpinus
CTCTCTCTCTCTCTCTCTCTCTCTCTCTCTCTCTCTCTCTCTCTCTCTTTCAGTAGATAAATACTTAAAGTGAGGGCAACACTGTTCTTTTTTTCTCATCCCGATATTGAGTTTCTAGAGGTCATGGGGTGCCACACGTTCCCAACATGTTCTTATGCTATGACATGCTGTCTCTGTGAATTATTGTTTGTTCCTGTCTTTTTATGAGAATATGCCTTCTTTTCCAAATATAGACAGGGTGGGCCAGAAAGATGGCTCGGTGGGTGAAGGCACTTACCACATGATGATCTGTAACTCACACAGGAGGACAGGACAAAATCTCAAAAGTTGTCCTCTGTTCTGACCTTCATGCACACACCATGGCATATGCACATGCATGTGTGCACATGTACACACACACACGTGCACACACGCACACAAATAAATGTGGCGTACCCTAACCTTTATCATTGGGATTCTTTCCCTGAGAACACCCCACTTTATAACCCCTGCAGCTCTGGGTAAACTCTCTCAATTCTCTCACCTTGGTATCTAGTTCTTAAAGTCCCCTCCAGTTTGTTCTATTAACATTGTTAAGGCACTCAAGGCAGACACTTCCTACTGGGGAGGTGATGCTCCCTGGGCCCAAGTAGCAGATCATTGGAGAGTTATGTATGATCCAATCTGGGCTGTAGTTTGATACATCAGCCTCTGTAAAGGGCTCTGTGGAGCTCTGAGGTGCTTTCGCCTTCTGTAAGACACAAGTGAGCTGAGCTGTGTACTGACAGCTCCTCCTGCAAGATGGGAACGCCAGAGTCCATCAGAACACCCCCATTAGTGCAGCAGCAGGTTTTTGAGTGAAGCCCCAAGTCAGCTCTTCCCCAGTCCAGTCTTAGGTTCTATTTCCTGATGTGTCTCTCCTTTAGGATGCGCCAAGAGAGGAGTGTGCAAAAGAGTAGAAGGGTCTCCTCTGCAGCTCACTTCCAACCGTCACAGGTTTTCAGCATCACCTTCCATCCTGTAATGACCACTGCTGCAGGATACTAAAGAGGTTCACCTCGGTGGGGGCAGGGACAAAAATGGTGGGGTGAGGTCTGCTCTGTCTCCGTACCCACTGCCCATGACCTTTGCCAAGACTCAGTGGCCCTCTTTTCAGCATCCCTGTGGTTGGTCCTCAGAGCTCCTGCTGTCAATGCCACTGCTTCCGTTACAAACTTCCTTCCCACATGCCTTGGATTTCAGACCAGGCATCTTTGTAGACTCCCTTTCCCATGTTCTGTGTGTAATACTTCCTGAGTCTTCTCTTCTAACCAAGGAGCAAATATGCATCATCTCAGAAGCAAATATGCATCATCTCAGAAGACATGCTAAGCCATCATGCCAGGTTCTCCCCTCAATGAGTCCAAGCATGAGTCAGCACTTTTGAGGTGATGCTGCAGAGTTGGCTTTGCCTCCTGGCTCACCATCATCATCATCACCACCACCCTACCACCATCATCATCGCCATCACCATCATCATAACTGCCATCATCACTACAATCATCATCACCATCATCATCATTATTGGAATAAAGATACTTCAAAATTAAAAACTCAAAGTATTTCTCTGGATAGTAAGCCACGAAACTATTTTTGTATGCTGGCACACTTCCCATTGGTGTGGACAAATCCCAATATTATTATCCTAAATCGTTCATTTTACATTTAATTTCTGCACTTTCTTTAGTGTGATTACTGATGGTGTACAGTACAATTGCTTTCATCGTTTTATTTTCAAACACATATATAGTTAGATATTAGACATTTCCTTTGTACATGCCCCGCTGCCCCTACTGTCCCTGAATTGCTCACTCTTGATGATCTCCTTCCACCCCTCAACGAGTTCCCTCTTCTCTTTCCCTGTAATGCCTACTAAATCACCCCATCCACCATTACTTCCTTCTTTCTCAATAATCTTTAAACTTGTGTGAAAGCCCAAGGTCCTTAATAGTTAAAATAGTGTGGAGACAAGGGATAATCATGACTTCTAGATATGAGGTGATTTTTCTAAAGAGACGAATCTATACTACCACATAGAGCTGAAGAGATGTGTATATAGTTTCCATTTATTTATGATGTTATATATTAAAATTATGTAATTTATGTTTTACATAGCAATTTAACTACGTAAAAGCTGTTAATTAATGAAAACTTATAAATTTTTGTTTTATAAATGAAATAGATTTACTCACAAGGTTCATTACAATTAAAGAAAATTCTGGTATTTTACTTCACAAATTATTGGTAATTAAGAGTAAGTCTCTATTATAAAGGAGATTTTTAAAATACATTAATGGGTTTTAAAAGGTAAGTACTTTAGTGGATTCTAAAAGAATAAGCAGAAACAGATTATGTTGACAGATGGCTTTAAATACAAAAGATCAAAGCACCCAAACACATCACATAAAGCAAGGAAATAACCAGGCCAAAAGGATGTAAGCAAGTACACGTGTTTATGATGATGTCAACAGCAGAATGATGAGAAGCCATTCTTAAAGAACCTGGTACTTTGGACTGGGAAGATGGCTCAGTCTATAAGTGTATGACACAAACATAAAGACTGTATTTATAGAAACACGTGGTGCGATGGAATATGCCTGGAATCCAGCATTGAGGGCACAGAGATTGCAGGGTCTCTGAAGCTTGTGAATTCCAGTTATGACGAGAGAAACTGTCTCAAAAATGAATTCATTCATTCATTTATTCATATTAGGTGGGTCATGACTGAAGAAATACTGAATGTAAACCTCTGACCTTCTCACAGACATATCCATACAGATAAGCACACACACAAATATACACACACAAAATAATTGGTATTCTTCTACACATTAAACTACTTAAGAATGCAAAGCTGTCTTCAGACATTTCAGCCACTGTACGACAGTCTTCACTTTCACAACCTGGATTTCAAATTAAACCACCAAACATCAGAACCAGAGTTGGAGTTCATGATAAGACAGTGCTTGCCCATTCTTCTCTGCCCTTCATGGGGGAGGGAATAGCTTAGCTGATCTCTCCTTCTCACATTGATGACAGTCAGGATGGTGGCTTCTCTAGGAACTGACCTTCCTAGAGGCCGTGGAAGAGATGACACAGTCTGTGGAGGAGAGCCCAACGCAGCCACTACCCTGCCATTCATAGAGCACTGCTGACCTCGAATGGCCCTTGGGGATTGTCCTAGGGTAACATGCCAAGAAGCCCTCCTGGTTGTAGCTTGGGTGAGGTGACAGCTCTTCATAGAAAAGCACTAGCTAGTGAGCAAGCCGGGAAGATCACCAGGGCAGCAAGCCTGGAAGAGGAGGTCAAGTTCATGAGGGAAGCGTACACTTTATTGTTTCTGTGCCTAGCAATTATTGTTTCATAAAATATATTTCTTTTGCCATTGATATGAGACATGAGTCTACTGACACCATTAGAACCAAGGCTTCCTTCTTCCACAGTGTCATAACCTGAGCTGTGGGAAGTCCCCACTGTTATCTGGTTAATCATAAACAGATGTCACCTGTGGCATGGGCAAAGCAATAGCAGATTAGCCTTTGAATAGTAAGCAAAATTGCTTTCCATCATCCAGACCACAGAATCTTTGGGTACCAGGAGGGCAAGGTACAGGAGAAAACATGGGGCGAGTTAAAGCCCTTTGACAGTCATATGGAAACCTAATATTGTAGAAACTTCAAAAATATATGTGTGTGTATATATATGTAAATACATATAAAAATAGAGTCACCTAATAGAAGTACAATGGCCCAACCAGATTTCATATGTTACTAAATGAAATCTCCAGTATCAGAAGTGGGAATTATCTTTTTTGAGTTGTTGCCCAGAGGGTCCCACAAACCCTCCAAACATTACGGACTCTTGCCAATGCTATTGGTTACTATCCAGAACTCAACAGTAAGGCCCTATTGCTTTGACACCACACACCAATGACACAGGACACAGAGATATCTCCCAGGTACTCACCTAAAATCTTCACCCATCTGAGCTAACACAGAGAAATCTCCCGGGTACCCACCTAGAATCTTCACCCATCCGAGCTAACATTCACAGTGCTGGCAGGTGCTGAACATATACTGGACGAGGAAAACCAGGATCAGTCTCACCAGCTGTGAGCCGTGAGAACTGTAGGGATGATCTGCCCATGGTTCAGGAGCAGCACAAATGTTATGGGAACAAATAAACTCTCTTTTTTATTTTATTGGATTTAAGCCTGATCCACCAGATGAAACCCACACCTGACACTGTGAAGGAAGCTAATAACCTGGGACTAGCTAGGGCAAGGGCCCTAGGGAAAGCCTACTACTTTTAGTCTACTAAATGAACACAGCAAGAAAATGATTCCTAATGACCCATTGCTATACTCTTAGGTAAGTACATTGCTCAGCACTCACCACAAAAGCTCCTTCCCGTAGTAGATATTTAACACGGAGACCCGCAACATACAATGTACAGAAAATAATAAACTTTGACATCCTCATCCCTAAATAGCATGTCTATATCACAACCCTCCCCTCAAGGCTCAGGGATATATGGAGAAGGGGAGGCAGAAAGATCATCAGAGCCAGGGGCTGTAAATGGCTTTGAGGGAACAGTTTTTCCATATACCGAGAGCAACATGAACTCAGACACCATGACAGATCTGCATGAGCTCAAGCCGACAAAAAATCCCATCAAGGAGGGGACAGGTGGGCATGCAGTCCCGGCCCTAATCAAGAAGGTGTTTGTAATTTATAAATGTTGGGAGAAGAAAATTCAGATCTCCTCAATGCAGTGATGCTGGGTGCATCGGCCACACTCCAGAACAGGCCCCACAATCACGAGCAGGCAGCCAACGCAAATTGGACACAATGGTTCTTTGTTTTGTTTTTAAAAGAGAAAAAGAACACCCACTGAGAATTCCAAGAAAACATTCAATAGTGCGCAGTTAATCTATACCATGTCTTATGGTCATGAAAACATTCCTTCTTCACCATCCTGCTGCCCCCTCTGATGGCGCCATCACTTTCTGTTGCCCAAGTCCTCCAGTGTGGCTCTATTTTTACAAAGTGTAAAACCTTGACAATTTTTCCCTTTGGATTAAGGTAAATCTTTTTCCTGCCTGTGTGTCTTTGACCTTGAACTCTGCCTCCATTTTGGTGTGACATTTAAAGCCATCATTCAAGGTTCACAGGCACGGTTATTAGTGACATTTAAAGACAAGTTTGTGTCCTAGAATTATAATCGGGCTGTGAACCCCTAGAGGGAAGTCCACAGGTGGGGCTGAAGACCTGTGTGGCTCTAAATCTCACAAGTTCTGTCTTCAGTACCAGCTTGTGTCCCAGTATTGTACGTTAGCTGGTGTCTGGTCCCTCCAACAGCTCAGATGTCAATCTTGAGTCTAATGGAAAGAGGAAGAACTGAGGAGTCTTTGCTTTCAACAGTCTCTGCAATGGGTTGAAAATGGCCCCTTGGCAGAGGACCCCCCCCCAAGGTCTAGCAGTCTGTGGCTCCCTGGGCTCTCCAGTTTTCCTTTCACATCACAACGTGTATGGTGGTCTAGGGAATGTGACATACGACGGGGCAACATGACAAGAGTCCACAGTACAGCCATGAAGAAGCTCCACGGTTTGATGCAGACCTGCCTGGGTTGGAATTTTTGTTTATGTTGATCCACATTTCCCTTAATTTTGAGGATTTCTTGTTATTAAAAAGGGCAAAAGGAAGAGGCATGATAGTGTGTAGAGCTCAGGCTTAGGACATAGTATGCATGCATGGGTTTCAGGCACATGTGTGTTGCATGAGGAGGGTGGCCCTGCCTCGCTAGCTTACACCCAAAATAATCACACAGAAACTGTATTGATTAAAACATTGCCTGGCCATTAGCTCTGGCATCCTATTGCCTAACTCTCACATCTTGATTTAACCCATTTCTATTAATCTGTGTTCACCACAAGGTCGTGGCTTACAAGGAAAGATTTAGCATGTCTGACCTGGCATCTCCATGGCAGCTCTCTGGCTCTGCTTTCTTCCTCCCAGAATTCAGTTCTATCTTCTCCACCTACCTAAGTTCTGCCCTATCAGGCCAAGCAGTTTATTGATTAACCAATGAAAGCAACACATAAACAGAAGGACCTCCTACACCACGTGTGCATATTTAAACTTTAATTAACAAGTGTAAGATATTTCTCATTATAATGAACTTGGTTTTAACAAGACTTGGTACATGATAGGAGACTGAGCACTCGTGATTATTAACCTACTTCCCACCACCCACTTCTGAAAGCCTCAGGAAACTGCTCTATTGTCATGTCCACACCGTCTTCTCTCGCTGGATTCACTCAATGTCTCCTACCAGATACTACCAGATAAATGAAATCTCAAAGCTTGTCATCTGATAGTGTTTGTTCTGCACATGTCAGGCAGACTTGGCTCAGAAGATGCAGTGATACACAAGGACTCACTTCTGCCATCTGTCAGAATAAGGGAGCAGGTATGGACTGGCACCTAGAGACCATTTTTCTAAGAATGCTCCACATACCACCCTGGCCATGGGAAGGTCAGTCCACATCTTTGAGCTTTATCTATAAGGTTCAAATTGAGGAACCAGCCCAGGCAAAATTTAATTTAGTGTTTAGGAATTTGTGTGATCTGGGGCCAGCAAGATGATCCAAAAGGTAAAAGGACTCATCACGCAAACTTGATGATGCGAGTTCCATCCACAGACCCCACAAGAAGCTGGAAAGAGGATTGATTCCACAAAGTTCTCCCCTGACCTACATGCACACCCACATGCATGCATGCATGCACAGTAAACACACACACATACACCCACTGTGGGTACCCTCCACATCATAAACATATGTCATGCACTCAGATACACACACTAATAATGTATAAAATTTTAAATAGAATCCCCGTGGTCGCTATCTTGGATACGCAGTATATTTTAATCTTAAGATTCTGAGTGAGCAAGTGATGTTTTTTAATATTAGTACTTATTTTCATAACTTAATATAATTTCACAGAATTTTGGGTGGTAGAATTTTGATAGGCAGCTTCATCCCCATCATTCTGGCACCTCCCTCATTAGCTTACATCTTGCTGATCAAGTCCCAGTAGCATCATCAGTTGGACATCATCTTTAGTATTTGTGCTGCTCTTTGTAACAGGGACACTAGACTGAAAAATGTCACTGTGGTTACGAAAATGGGACGGTGTACATCAAGTCCTAGGAAATATTTTTAAATAAAACCATTTGAAATCAGCTCTGGGTTTAATTTTCTGTGTTCTTGTCTCCTGAAAAGAAATACCTTCTTAATAAATGTTCCCCGTCATCAGTTCTCATCCCTATACAGAGCTGTGACAGTGTGGCGTGTGGTGTGACTGCGGTGGTCTGCATGGGGGGAGCCCCCTTCAGTAACTTGGCTGTTTAAGCCATTTCAGTGGGACTTCAAGTCAGCCAGCTCACAGGGGCATTATTATAGTTCACTGCTCTTCCCCGTTCCTCGCCATGAAAAGCTTTTCCAAAAATGTAAAGCAAATTTGAGTCAGGATTACAAAATGCAGGTGGTGCTTGGAAACACCAGTATTTCAGAGGGGGCAGTCAACACTGTGCTTCTAGACACAGGACAGTGCAAATCTCTGTGCAATGAGACCAGGAACCAGTAGAGAAAATCAAAGGTCTGAGGTGAAGGGCGCTTTCTCAGGGGAAGACAGAAACCAAAGGTGTGGCATAGACACCCCACACTCCTAGAGACTAAGGCAGTTGTTAACCTGCTGGACATAAATGGTGATTGAGCATCCACCGGCTGCTCAGAAAGCAGGAGACAGACCTAGAAAGTAGAGGGCAGGAGGCTTTGGGTCGTACAACACTGCAACAGGGACCCTTGAAGAGGAAGAGAAAGGACAGGTTACAGAGGGATAAGTCCATGCTGGAAATGATAAGAGAAAGGACTCGGCCTTAGGGAGGGAGGGCAACCCAGTTCTTGGCATTAGCAGAATAGATACCGAAGGATGAGATCCCAGAAGAAAGGGTGAGAAGCGTCCTCCTCAGGGGTGGATTGTGTCCTGATTCCAAAACAAGCCCTGCTGAGCAGGTACGGGATGATGGATGATGCTTGGGCTGTGAAAGCAGACACTGGACTCACTCATAACCCAAAAAATCTCTTAGATAGGTGAAGGCCGAGTCACCGTTCCTCACAAATGTCTAACGACATGAAAGCAGGCTGGGGTGAAACAGAGAGAGATGGAGTTTCCACGGGACTACTCTCTGAAAGAAACCTACAAGCACATTCTTAAAGACGATAACCAAGGGGCATCGCACATCCTGAGCTTGGCTCATAAACTGCCACAACTATTTAGACAGGAGAAGAGTACAGCCAAGCTTTCACCCCTCGTCTAGAGGGTGGAAAAGCACAGCTCAAGGAACAGGTGGCTCTCGTTAAATGATTTTTTTTTTCACTTTCAGAGCAATGACTTTTACAACTTTGATGAAGATTTTCACAACTTATATTTGTCTTAATTTAGAACAATTTAGTTTTAAAAATGTGATTTTTCTCACTTACATGTCAGGGTGCATTCGTGCCTATTCTCCAGCATTTGTCTCTTGCAGTCAACAGTCAGTATTTCAAACCCCACAAGCAACACCGACCATTTGTCTCACTTCGAGGAAACTTCCTCACCTCCCAGATCCTGAGTTTTAATGTGATTATGAGAGCCATTAGAGGGAAAATGACAATTGTAATTCTGCGTCTAAAAAGTACCCATAGCTCTGCCTGCTGTTCAGCAGATTAAAAATAAAAATGTTTTCATGTTCCATCTAGTTCCTCATAATAAACCACGTTCATATTTCTTCTCCGTGCTAGGGTCAGCCTTAGCACACAGACTCTGCGCGTCAAATGCGGGCCACTTACATGGCTGTGGTCCCCTGTAGCTCAGATGCTCCTGGGCTTCTTGAGGCAGCCTTACTCTTCCCCTACACCTCCTGTGGGCTGGTCTGGACTCTCCCCAGGGCAGTGGAGGTGCTGCTGATGGCAGGAAAGTTGGAAATCCATTGTAAACACCTCCAGCCTCCAGTCTGTCCCATTGCATAAAAATTCTAAAAGGCCATGGATACTATCATATATTTTTTTTATTTTAATCTACAAATTACTACTGGAACAAATAAGGGTATTTTATGACAATAAATAACAAGTAAACTTTTCATTAGAGTTTGGTGCATTTATTTAAATCTGTATGAAAAAATTAACATGTAAAATAAAGAAATGATTAGTTATTATTTATACATGGAGCATGGAAAAGTCTGAAATAGCAAATCTTTTCAATCACTCTAAGTTATCAACAAAATTCTCACCCCAAACAGGGTTTTCTTTACATGCACTTAAGAATATAAAATGTTAAAATTAATACATTTTTTATAAAATTTTTCAGTCAGTAGCCACAGTTATAAGTGAAAATTTGGCATTCCAATTTTGCCAGACTGATAGAGAATACATTTTTATTTTGGACTCCTCGAAGAAGGAATAAATAATTTATCATCATGCTTCCAATGTACACCTCCTCTAGTAGACAGAAGAAAATTTAATTTACATGCAGTGATTCAATTTATATTAACATCGGTGCCTTGTAGGACTTTAAAAAGTAATTTTTGGAAAAACAGGATGACCGTACATACAAGAAAATAATACATAGTATATACAGGCTTATAGTGATTTGATTAGACTTGTATTCTTGAGAGAAATAGTCATCAAAGCTTTGCTGGGAGACTTACAACTGTTTGGTGGTTTGAGCAATATACAACATCAAAATCTCTGGACATTGTGCCTGAAGAAATTATATGAAAGGAGAAAGGAAAGCAGGACTTAACACAGGGACTTCTGGCCTAAGATGGTGGAGTCAAAGCAGCTTCTTCGTAATGCAAAGTAGGAAGTTTCAAAATAAGGGCATACTAAATCCCAAAGGGAGGAGGCTTGTAAATGCATCCCAAATAGCAAAGGAGGTGATGGGACAACTGAAAGTGAGAAAGAAAATGTGGTGACCCAACAGGATGGAGCAAGGAACACAGGATTCTAGCTGTGGGCTTTCCAGAGGGCAGGTGAAGTAGAAGTTACATTTCTTTTCTTCTTTTTTAAATTGTTTTTATTGAGCTATATATTATTTTCCCACTCCCCTCCCTTCCTCTCCCCTTCCGTCCTACCCTCTCCCATGGCTCCCAATTTACTCAGGAGATTTTGTCTTTTTCTACTTCCCATGTAGATTA
>LOJH01011277.1:2700-22780 GCA_001685095.1 Ellobius talpinus
TCTCTCTCTCTCTCTCTCTCTCTCTCTCTCTCTCTCTCTGTGTGTGTGTGTGCAATCTATTTTTATATTATTTATTCTTTGTGTCTTTCACATTATGCCTCCTGATCCCCCACACATACCAGACTAAAACAAAATAAAATTTAAGAGAAAAAAAGGGGGAGAACATCTCGTTATGGAAGCTGCAGTGTGACACAGTGAGTCACACAATGAACCCCTTCATCCATACATTTATACATGCAGGCGTTCATCACAAAGAATCACTGGTCTGCTTCAAGGCCCCTGGTCTCCGCTGTGCCTGGGCCCTCACTGGGACTCTTCCTTGACATCCTGTTACTAACCTGTGTGGAGATCCTGCAGCCCTGGGACAGCAGGACTGACCCCTCCCCCTGCCCTGTGCTCCAGTAGATCACAATGGAGTGAGTGCTGGGATGGGCCAACCCGTAAGCCTGGTTCTGGGCATGGATAGTTGCAAGGTTGGTCAGCCTGCCAGCTCTCTGTCCTCACCAGGGTGAGTTCTCCAGCACTGCCCTAGATAGCTCACCCTTGCAGCCATGAGCAAGGGACGGGGCCAGTTCTCCTATTTCCATGTCCTCAGGTCAGTTCCCCCACACCTACACCTGCAGGGCCAGCTCTACTGTGTTGCCCTGGTGAGGTAAAGGGGTTGCTCTACAGAGTGATGCAGCTGATGAGGGGCAGGGACAGCTCACCTGCTCTTATGACTTCAGGGCCAGTTTTTCCACCTGCCTCAGGCATTGGTGGTCAGGTCAACTCCTCCTCACTCCCCACCCATGCTGCCACATGACGGATGAGCAACGGGGACAGCTCTCCCAAGCTCACAACTCTGGAGCTCACTCCCCCACACCTCCACCAACAGGGTCAGCTCTACCATGCTGCCCAGGGGAGGTGCAGGGTCCACTGAGTGCTGCAGCTGGTAAGGGGGAGGGTGGGTCAGCTCCTTTGCCCACCACAGGTGGCGGGGGGAGGCATCTTTCCCTAACCCTCACACACCAGACCAGGGGTAGGTGAGGCCATATGTTTTCAAAGTGGTAAAAAAAAACAGACTGCATGTATCTATTTTTATTAGACATAAACGTTATAAACAGCAATTCTGAGTGCTTTTTTAAAAAATTATGTATAATTATAAAAGTATAATTTAATTTCACCCTTTGTGTAAGTGGCGTATGCATGTGTACAGTTTCCTGAAAGGGTCCCCAGAGCTGCAGGGCAGAAAGCAGGGCTTCAGGAAAGAGCTGTCAGTGGCCAGCAGAAGAAGCCCAGCCAGGAGGGGCTCTGAGGACTGACGGGCCCTTTTCACAATTGTATTTTCAGAGTCTTCAGCAATGAATACCCTAAAGCTTATTTTTAACCTACTGGCTGTTTAAGAACTAGGTAGTGCTTTGACTTTCCATGGCTGCATAGGGGCACTGGTAGCAATGCTGACCTCTCCTCCTGCGTCCTTTCCCCTAATATCAGCATATGAGGACTTGACAAAATAGAACATCTCATTTCTAAAGAGAAAAAAAACTGGGAGTGGCATTATATGAAATATACCCCAAAAGTTTCTAAAGTCGAATAGTTCTTGGTTACGATCAGAGCTCACAGACAAAGCTATCCCTAAACCTTAAATTCATTTATTTTTTTCTTTTGGTTTTTCGAGACAAGGTTTTTCTGTGTAATCCTGGTTATCCTGGATCTCACTCTGTATACCAGATTGGCCTTGAATTCACAGAGATCTGCCTGCCCCTGCATCCTGAGTGCTGGGATTAAAAGCATGTGCCACCACTGCCTGGTTAATCCTTAAATTCTTAATTCTCTTAAAAAATATAAATTGCAAGACATTCAAGGACAATTAATAGTAAATGGGAGGCAATGGCAAGCAAGTAGTAGAAACATCCTGCTGAAAGCCCATGTTCTCACACAGTACAGTGGACAGCACCAAGATCTCAGTGGTAACAGCATACAGAATACAGTAAGGCCCCATCCCCCTGATAGTATAGATAAGCCACATACCTATGGTTTAGTTATTTGATCAACAGTTTCATTTGTGTTATGTTGTTCATTTACTTATTTAGAAAGACAATGTCTCACGTATCCCAGGTTGGTCTGGAACTCATTATGATGACTTTGAACTTGATCTTGCCTCCAGCTCCCAAGAAACTCTTCATAAGGCCTCTATCCTGTTCAGTTTGCTGCTGTTTCATATCTGAGCGGAGGCAGTCACCATCCTGGTTTTCCCTCCCAATAAATCTCTTGTGTGAGGTTTGTTGTGCAGTGTGAATTTGTGGTATTCCTTGGCTCTCGGTTGCCAGGATACCTTTCCATCCAAGCTGTAATGCTTACACCAAGCCAGTTCAAACATTACTGACCACATCCTATTTTGGGTTAGTAGGCCAGCTGAACAATAAAGTGCCTGGGAAAATGGTAGAAACAATGTTTGGCGGGAGTGGCTGCACCTAGTGCTCTCATCTGGCCAACAGCTCTGGACTCCGGAATCTGCCCTGGCCTTCACTATGTTCCTTTGGACCACTAGCACCAAGTCAAGCCCATCAGTTCATTTCGTCCCATGAGAGCTCTTGCACCATTCACTTTTCTTCATGTGTTATTAAATCGGAATTTCAAACAAAAGACTCCTGGCCCCTTAGGTAAAAACTAAAAGTAAGCTTAAGCCTTATCACTGTCTTACAATGCTGGAGTCCCACAAGGAGAGACCAACTATCTCTCCCCCAAAAAGTAACTCAGAAGTCAGTTTCAAAGGCTTGCTAAATTCAAATACTTTCACTTTCAGGTCCCACCATAAAGGCATAAAACAGCAACACTGTTTTATGTACTGCTGCTTTTGCTATTTTTGAAATTACATTAGTATGTGCCTATTTCAATGAGTTTCCCTTTGGTGCTATCTGCTGCGTATTTTAAGTGAATAACTATAAGTGGAGGACAAACTTTGTTTTGGAAAGAGTGGGTTAACAAGGTATTCACCGCAATATTGATGGGTGCTCATGGAAAGAACACATCAGCGCTATAAAATCACAGACCTGTTCTCTCGGTGTCCTCCTTCCTATCTGGCTCTTACACTTGTTCTGCCTCCTCTTCCTCAGAGCTCCTGAACCCTGAGGACAGGAATTTGATGGGGATGTCGTCCTGCTCAAGGGAGGAGCTTAGCTCTGACTTAGGCATGGGCCAGGCCCAGTGCACAGTTTGGTCCCACTCAGCCAGTCCCTTGTGTGAAGGAAGAGACATTAATTTCTGATGAAGATCAACTTCAAGAGCAGTGAAACACTCTACACCAAGAATGCACCTCAAATTCCAGAAGCTGACCTCTTCCTTTAATAAGGTCAGTTTGTACCAAGTTTTCCATGGGAGTGGCACGTGAGGCTACCGTCAGGACTTCTGGGCTCAGCGTTTGCAGTAGCACCTTAATGGGTACCGGATTCGTCTATGTAGAAAATTAGCTCTAACTATATTTTTGTGACAGGGACAAACAGTCACCACCAAAAAAAGAAGAGACCCGGTGGGGAGCGGAAGCGTCCTCCTGCAGCAAATGGGAACAAATAGAGAGACCCACAGCCTGTCGCTGTGCAGAGATGAGGGGACCTAAACAGGAGGACATCTCAATTCAATTCCTCCCCTCAGGGTTCAGGAACTCTGAGGAAGAGGAGGCAGAGAGAGTGTAAGAGTCAGCTAGGATGGGACACAAAGAGAACAAGGCCTTCTGAATCAACATGAGCAAAGCTCATATGAACTCACAGAGACCGAGGCAGCACGCACAGAGCCTGCACGGGTCTGCACCAGGTCCTCTGCATACATATTGTGGCTTCCAGTGTAGTGTTTTTATAGGACTCCTGAGTGTGAGAACAAGTGGTCTCTGATTCTTGGGACTTCTCTTGGACTCTACCTTCTGTTTGTTTTGTCCAATTCTAATGTGTTTTTATTCTATCTTATTACATTTTATTTTATTATATTTTAGGCTGTCATTATCCCTTAGAAGTCCCTTAGAATCCACTTCAATAAAAAGAAAAATATTAAAATTTTAAGAGTCTCCATATATAAAAATGACTCTAAGATTTAAAAACAAGCAACGTGAACTAAAATAGCAATGTGGCCAAAGAGGAGGAGGAGGAGGAAGGGAAAGGTAAACAATGCTAAGAAGTGACAACAGACTCCAGGGTCAGCTCAACAGCTCACATACGGGACGCTGGACATTCTGCTTACAAACAAGCAACTGCAGGCAGAAAGGGAATGCCAATCAGTTTCTATACAGCTTCGTAACCAGTCCAGGACAAACTGCTAGGGTACCACATCCACAGGCCACCGCAGTTTCTATACAGCTTTGTAAATCAGTCCAGGACAAACTGCAAGGCCACCACATCCGCAGACCACTGCGTTTTAAACCCATTCAGTGGGCTCAGCAGCCCCATGGCCCCTCTCCTCACACCTCCCCCCCTTCTGCACTTCCCCTTCCCCAGCCCATCTGTCTTCCCTTCCTTCCTGGCTCCCTTCTCCACCCCCAGTCAGAGCAAACTAAGGAAAGCCAAGGGGTATGGAAGCCATTCTTCAGGTCTAGGCCAGGGCCTAGTGCTGGGTTTGATAATTAAAGATCCTAGGGCTTTCCCAAAGGCTCCGCCTCCACTCAGCTGTTCCTGCAACAGAGCAGCCTCCCTTCTGAAAACCCCTCCAGCTCCCCGCTGGCTGAGATTGCATACAAGCCCTGTTTCCCTGCATGCTCATCAACTTTGTCAGCAGGAGTGAGAGGTGGGCAGTGAGAGGCGCCTGAGAAAGCAAACATGCCGACAACATAGGAGAGAACTGTTTCTCCATGAGCTATGTGGAGGACAGCCAGCTGAGTAAAGGAACAGGCATGAAGTGACTGACAGCAGACCAGTTACACCACAAACCGGTTACAGACAGAAGCAGAACATGTGCAAGAATTAGCTTCTTTGATCAACCCTTACTTAATATTTAAATACCCCATCATTACTCACATATCCCTGCCAGTAAAGCCTGACTTTCAAATGTGCCAAAGAGGATGTTTTATAAGGGTCCCAAATTCAGAACTTCATGAACTCAAACTGAGTAAGTCCCTATTACATAATATCCCTGGGTGGCAGCTGCCACTCAGCCTTTATTGGAAAATACCAAACGCCAAGTACTTGTCAGTTTGAGAGGGGAAAGAACACATAGAAGCATGCTGTCTCTCCTGAAGAAAGCAACCGAGCAGTGGGATGCTCTGCAGAGCACAGGCTCATCTCTGCCTGCGCACGTGCTCAGCAGGTCTCTTCCACAGAAGCTCAACAAAGGCCCCCTGTGGCATCGAGGGAACACACCTCCTGGTGCCCAATCTCCCCTAACACACTACAGACAGAAATACCAGCAATGCTTACCGCATTGCAAGCTGAAAATTCCCCAACAAAGCAAAGATTTCTAAACTTTTCTGCAAAGATCAACTTGGTTCAACTCACTGAAGACAAATGCTGAGCAGTTTAAGATCCGGATTTCAAACCATCAGCCCAAACTGCATCACGCGCAGACAACTTTGCCTTTTAAACAATACAAGATAAAGTTAGAAGCCCACATCAATGTGAGCGGCCCTTTTCCCACATACGAGCTGTACTGCTAAATAACTGCAAAGGAAGGAAACATGAGAAAAGCCCTCTCCTCGCCTCTCCCTTCATATATGAACAAGCATAATACCTGCAGAAGAATCGAACCTAAGACAATTCAATCATAGTATTTTCCAGGGGACAAGGAACCAGGGTGGAGGTGGCTGCTTGTAGGGATCCACCCTGGTGGTAGAAAAGAACCCGATGACCCACTAAATTTAGGAAGCTGTGCTTTCTTTATGCCCTTTAATCCAGACATAGGCATTACATGATTACATGTTACATGGCTCAAAAAGTTTGTTTTCCCTGTTGTTTGGTCCACTGATTATGGAAGAAACTTTTCAAGTTTCGACAGAGAAAAATCTACCTTCTAATAAAGGGGGAGGAGAAAAACCCTACTAAAACTACTACAGGATTCTAATGTAAGACTGAACCATGGTGCTGTTTCTTCCAGGCCAGGGAGTTAAGGAAGCCAACCTGGTGAGTGAAAACTGCTCGCTGTACCCGAACAAACTGATGAGAGAAGAGCCACTCCCAGGAAGTCACCACCATCCCAAAGGCAAGGAAGCCTGGCTTCAAAGAAACACCGCAAAGGACTCGTTTTGTACACATAAGACTCCTAAAAGCTTCAAAAGACAAACCAACATGGTTTCTACCTACCTAAGAGAGCTGTTGGAGAAACACAGAAGACATAAGAAAAGGAAGTAGAAGGGGAAGAAGGGAGGAGAAGAGAAAGGGGAATGGGGGAGACAGACAAGAGGAGAGGAAGAGAGAGAAGAGAGAAAGAGGAAGGAGCGAGGAAAGTGGAAAAGGCACACATGAGACTGGCGTGAGCCCACACGAATCGGTGCTTTACTCAGTAATTAAAACCCTCGGCACTCCATAAATTACACTAATAAATTACATCAGAGGATGTAACAATTACCAAGGTCAGGAGGCTGAAGTAGTCAATTACTGTTTTTATTCTTATTTCAACAAAGGCATTTCTTCTACATGAGCAGTCCCAGAGAATGACAGATCGTAGATGACAGCTCCAGCCTGGCTTTTTGGTCCCAATTCTCCTAGGTTGAAGCCATGCTTTAATCTCACTTTTCACTGGCCCACCATTGCAAGAAACCAGTTTCAGAGGTTAAAAATATAATTATCTAATATGGATGCTTCCAAATTATATGCTCCACAGATGGGTAGACTGGCATGTTTATTTTGTTGCCATACTATCTAAATCCAGACGCTCTAGGCATCACGAAAGACACCCTGGCCTCAATAAGCCACCAACCCTGCTGAGAGGCACTGAAGAAGCCAGCAGTGTGGACCAGGTGTGACTCCCTGGGCACAGCAGTCTCCTGAACACTCCCAACCACTTGTCTAAAGGGTTGAATTCTATTTTTTAACTTTCCAGGAACATATGTTTGAGATGAACTTTTAGAGTATTCCCTTAGGCCCCTGTTTTTCACCTCTTTTAATTTCAGTTATCTGGTAATCATTAATATACAGAAAAATCAATGAACCAAGCTGTGCCCACCAACTCAAGTAGATACCAGTTTTATTTCTGAAGAAAAAAACAAACAAAAAAATCAACTATGGCTTAAAATAAGAAAAGTTCTTCTATAGTGACTTCTGCTAAGTAAGCAATTCACCAGCAACATCCATGACACATGAGCACATACATACTCCAGAGGCATGCTGGCCAAGCGAGGTCTCCCACCCATGACACAGGAGCACATACCCCGGATGCATGCTGGCCAAGCAGGGTCTCCACTGTAGAAACAGAGGCAGCTGAAAACTTGGTTCAGCTTCCTTAGTGAGCAAAATCTTCCCCATATTACACTCTTGGCCTTATGTCTTTGTTAAAATCCAGGTACTCTGGTCCAGAGGAAATAAGTGTTCTAGATTTCAATATACATTCTATCAGGGATGTAACAGCCATTTTCAATCTAATAAGTAACTATGTGTAGCTAATACATTTGGGGTTGGTTTTGTTTTGTTGATTTTTTCCAAAGACGGGGTTTCTCTGTGTAATAGCCCTGGCTATTCTGGAACTTGCTCTGTAGACCAGGTTGGTCTGCAACTCATAGAGATCTACTTTCCTCTCCCTCCTGAGTGCTGAAATTAACGGTGTGTGTCACAACCACCCCACCTGCTAATATATTTGTAACAGAAAGTCAAATATCACCTCTTGGAGAAATCTCCTTTTAGAGATCCAGTAATAAATTCACTCATTGAACACCTACACCCTCACTCCAATCTTGAGGCTACAATTCTTTTGTTTTGGTTTGGTTTGGTTTGGTTTTCGGGACAGGGTTTCTCTATGTTAACAGTCCTGGCTATCCTGTAGATCAGGCAGGCCTGGGAACAGAGATCTGCCTGCCTCTGCCTCCCAAGTGCTGGGATTAAAGGTGTGAGCCATGCATGACGAGGTTACCATTCTCCAAGTGCTGTAGTTTCCTGGTCATTTTTTTAATTGATAGTACGTGTCTATCATATGCCAGAAAGAAGATGTACTAGGCAAAACTTATCAGCCGGATACTCAGCATAAGGCAGCTGCTTGTTGTAATCCAATTGCAACCAATTGAACAGTTTCATTAAACATTATAAAACCACAGCTCACAAATCATTGGGACTACAGCTTTCTCCCAAAGATCTGTGGACATTCTCAGCAGCGAGCCGTTCCCTTCTGCACTGGGCATTCCTGAGGCTCACTGTGCTCACAGACAGTCTGTGTCTGTTTCCTACTTAGCATACAGTGGTGAGGCAGCAGTTACCACTAAGAACAAGGTCCTGAATTCACGGCCATTTGTTCAATTACACTGCTAGTCGATGCACAAGAAAAGCATTTAAATCAGCACACTCTCCCCTTTCGTTTCTTATAAACCACATGAATCATCTGAATTTTAGACATTTCATTATTTACCATGGCCCCTACAAGGAAGGGGGTGGGAAGGGACAAAGGAGATGAATATTCATTTGAGAATTCCACAAAGACTGAGTGGGAAGCTAGAGAGTGAAGGAGGGCAAAGGTGAAAGGCAGAGAGGAGATATGGCTTATATATAATCCCTTGCTAGCCACAATTCAGAGGGTAATGATAAGGTCTCTAGTTCCTTTTGCTAAGGAGCAAAACGGAAACTCAAGCTGGATTCCGGAGTACCCCAGCTGTCTGGCTTCAGAGCAACAATGAGCCACCCTCCACAGGACTGAACGGGGTAGCCAGCACACAACTGGCTACCAGCTCACATCATCCACACACGACAAGTGAGAAGGTCCCCAGGCAGCAAATGGAAGGAGCTAGAAGCAAGAGTGAACTCATGCAGTGTGCCCGGCCGGCGCACAAAGCCAGCTGTGATAAGCACAGGGGAAATAATGGGAAGAATGTTTCTCTGTGACTTCAGAGTGAAAGATAAGAAGCCACAGCACCTAATTTTAAGTAAAACCAAAGCTTTGTCACTGTCAAAATATAGCTGGGGTTACTGATATTTCTGGGGAGTTTCTAATACTCCATGCTACGGAATTCAAAGCTGCTGTCATAAACCTGTGTTCACCCATTTTAATGCCTTATCTTTGTTAAAGTTCAGAAGAAAAAAATTTAATTCTGTAATTCTTTAATTAATCTCATTCCAGGGACATTCAGCTGTCACTGAGCCACCCACATGTGTGCACTGGCAACTTTACAGCCTCCTTCACTTCAGCAATACACTTTAGAAGCCCAATGAAGTATGAATAAGGAAATATCTACATTAGTGTACAGAATGTACTTTTAAAACCAAAACAAGGCACCAAGGAGAGCAGCCTTTTCCTACACCCAGGAAAGCGTTTCTTTACTCTTCCTGCCCATTCTTGCTGTGGTAGGTACTACGTCCAGCACTGGGACACAGAACAGCTAAGGGGACACACAGGCCAGGAAGCCTCACTAGACAGTCCCACTGTGGGAGGAGGCAGTGAGGCCCCTCAGGTACGCAGGATTGGGCAGGCAGGGTGCCCCGGATTTCAAGAAGGCAGAAGGAGCCCTGTGCAGAAGCATGGAAGAGGAAAAGGAGGGGACAAAGTTCCAGACACATTCCAGAGATTCTGGAGGGAAAGCCCCAGAAGGAAGCGTAGACTTTACTGCCCTGGAAGTGTCTTTTCCTCTGCCAATAGAGACTCACTCAGAAGCCACACCCCTCGCATATGTGCTGCTCTTCCTGAAATCTCCTGGTCTGTTTGGGTCTCCTCTCATGTACCCTATGAGGACAGGGACCTTAGAAATGATAGGACAATTCCTGTCCTTCCTCACCCTCCAAAAAGGAGTGTTTATACTAAATGGCAGATTAAGTCAGACCTACTTTGATGAAGATCAGCTATACTAGACTTATTTTAAATTTTAGCATGAATCATTCTCTCCAAGAGCAGGTCGGTGGCGCAGGTTTCAAAGGGGAGCATAGCTGCGTAAAGGGAAGAGCAGGAAGTGTCTGTACAGGAAGCATAACTACAGAGTGGATTGCAGAACTACGAAAATTAGCATTGTCTTTCAAATACACTCTTTTTACAGACTTGTTACTACAGCTCTTCAGGGTAGCACCATGTTGCTAGAGTGTACATGATCTGCCTTAAAAACTGTTTCCATTTACAGTCTTTTCGGTGAAGGAAAGCTAAGGTGACTGGTGTTAAATCCGAAAGCTGCAGGAATCCAGGACACGTAACTTAAAGTGAACGTAACCTAGAGAAGCTGCAGGTGCCAAACTGAAGAAGGGTGGCGCAGAGGTTTACTGTAAAGTGTAGTAGTCCTGTGACTCCAAAAGCCCAGAGACTCATGCAGACGGACCTTCAGTCCTTCTCTCCCAGGATGGAGTCCACTTTTGTCCACAGAGGTCTGCGGGGAGCCAACAGCAAGAAGTTCCCAGGGGAGGAACTCTAGGGGAAAGTCAACAGCAGAGACGGCTCCAGCAGGACTTCCAGAAACCTCTACCCTTCCCTATGCCCTGCTGATCCAGAGGGAGTCTTCCTTCGGCACTGCCAACTACAGCTACCGCTTTACCTGCTTCTCATCTTGAACGAAAATTATTCCCAATGCAGTGTCTTCAGTCTGGAGCCATGGAACATGGTGACACAATCTTCCAGAAGCTAAGATGCGGGACTTTAACCATGAGACTCTCGCTTCAATTCCTCAATTTCAAAGTCCGTTGGTGGCTGTACAGACACTCGATGCCCCAGCTTTCTACATTTGTTTTGTTCAGTGGGAAAAACTGGCATCACCTCCTCTAGAATGGTTATGCTTGAGCCCATGGCAGGAGCTTGGGTCCTTTAATAAGCCCCTCGTGGTGGGAAAGGCCTATGGTCCTCTCCTGTCTGTCTACCATAGAACCCTGTGCTCCCACATCCTATGGGCCGTTAACACCCTGCTATCCCAGAGAGGATTCCCAAGCAAAACCTCAAAGCATGAATATGGCAGTCAGGTGGTGGCAGGGGATAAAAATGACTGCAGTGATGAAGACATTTTCTTCTCTCTCCTCTGGGGGGCGGGGACTGTGATGTCTTTTAATATTAAAACAGTATCACCTAAGCAGCCACCTGCAGTGTGGCAGTAATTCAACTGAAGAGCATTCCCGTGAGTAAATCACTTGAGTCTCACCCTGTGTAGTTCATTGCATTACCACAAATGGCTAATTGAATCATTCCCCTGTAACATTCCCAGGTCTCTGCTTTCCCCCACATAACATCTAATGTTGCTCATGAAAATGCTATATTTGTCCCCTGGCATTTTACCAGCTGGCATCTTAGGATGCCTGTTTGCTAAGAATGTTTTTGAGAAACCCAGGGTCATAGGTCCCTCACCAGATCATAGGTCACAGGAAGAGTTAGCCCCCCACACACACACCATAAAGCTTTCCCAGGGTCTAAGTCACTGCATTCCATCAAAGCCCTAAAGCTGGAATCTGGTCTAGTTTAACACTCAGGATAAGCAAGCAAAAGCCCTTTTCCAATCCTGCTGCGGGCCTCTGCTCCCAGATGAGCCAAATGAGTTCCATTACTGGAACAAGCCATACTGAGGAGACATGATTGTGAGTCTTTCCCCTTAATCAATAACAGGAAGAACAAGACACAGGAAAGGAAAACTCCACAGGCAGCAACAGTGAGATACAGACCACGCTAATCTTTACCGAGGAAGGAAAGTGTCACTTCAGAAGCTTCTTCCTTACAGTATCAGCCTAATAAAAATGCTACTCCACGCAGTCATTCACATCACAGCAAACAGAAGGGTTCCAAGGCTGTGTGCTACAGTGGCAAGGTTAAACTGTCCCTTTGCAGATCCCCGTAGAAGCTACAGAGACCAGTGGTTCTCAACCCTCCAGTTAATATAGTTCCTCCAGCTGTGGTGACCCCGACCATAAAGTTATTTCATTGCCACTTCATCACTATACTTTTGCTATCATTACGAATCATAACATAAATATCTGATATGTAGAATATCTAATATAACCACAATGTAAGTATCTGACATGCAGGATATCTAATACGCGACCCCCTAAAGGGTCAGAGAGCTCACAAGCTGAGAATTGCCGCTCTAGGTGATCAAGGTGTGCTTTCCTTCAGCCACCAACCCAACTGCCATACATCCGGGGAAGACGACTGGAGTAAAAATCGTGCATTTAGTGTTTTAAAGTACACCAGGGTTGGGTGTGGTGGTGCACGCCTTTAATCCCAGCACTCGGCAGGCAGAGACAGGTGGATCTCTGAGAGTTGCAGGCCGGTCTGGTCTACAAAGTGAATTCCAGGACAGCCAAACCTATGACACAAAGAAACCCTGTCTCTCTCTCTCACACACACACAGTACACAGTATGGTAGTTTGAATGTAATTAGCCCCCATAAGGTCACAGGGAATAGCACTATTGGGAAGTGTGGCTTTGTATGTCCTGGTTGGAAAAAGGGGCAGGCTTTGAAGTTTTCTATATGATCAAGCCACACCCAGTGTATCAGTCCACTTCCTGTTGCCTTGGGATCAGGATACAGAACTCTCAGCTCCTTCTCCAACATGTCTGCCTGCACACCATCACATCCTACCATGATGGTAATGGACTGAACCTCTGAACTGCAAGCCAGCCCCAATTAAATTTTTTTTTAATAAAAGCTACAGTGATCATGGTGTCTCTTCACCAGGAACAGAAGAAACTTTTTTACTAAAGAAGCTAATAAACACAAGAAAACACTTTTACTGCTGGCAACTTCCTGAAAGGAATGAAGTCTTGCATTAGGTGTATAAGGAAAACAATTCAGTGCAGGTCACCCTGAGAAAGTCAGTTAAAGAATATAAAGATGCTGCTGAGCAGAGGAAGCTGTGGAGCATCTGACTCTGTGGAGCATCTGACTCTGTGGAGCATCTGACCCTGTAGAACATCTGACCCTGTGGAGCATCTGACTCTGGAGCATCTGACTCTGTGGAGCACCTGACTGCAGTGGAGACATAGGCCTACAGACTGTAGCTCTGATGAGAGAACAGAATGTATGCCAAGCATACAGGAAGCCCGCCCTGTAGTTCCATCCCAAGCACCCCTAAAGTCCTGCAAGATGAAACCAGATCTCTGGGCTACAAGCAACTCTGGCTGAGAAAAAGGGGGAGGAGGAAGAGTAAGGGGCAAGGGTGGTGCCAGCATGGGGGAAGGGTCTCAAGTCAAAGCTCTAACTCCTTGGTTTCCTCACTACTGGGCAAGAAATGAGGCCACCTCCCTCAGAGTTCAAGGCCTGGGGCCAGCAATGCTTCACACAGGACTTAGGTGAGAGTAAGGTCAGAAGCCACATCAGGACTCAGGAGTCAGACCTCTGGGCCTCTCTCCTGAGGGGAGGAGGATCAGGCCTGTAAGGAGCCACAGTCCTGGGTAGAATTACCTGTCCACAGAGAAAAGCAAAGGCTCAGCACCAGATGCTTCCTCCTCAGGGGAGACCTCAAACTCGGATTCTCACAGCACCAGGAGGTGCTGCTTCGACTCAATGGGACTGGCACACCCTGAAGGCCAGGCAGACTGGAGAAGGGAGCGGGGCGGGGCAGGAAAGCAACAACCAGGACTCCCTCAAACATCACTAAAACTGAATTCTGCCTAGTTACACGTCAGGGGAGCGGGTCTGGAGCAAGAGGCCAGGCCCTGTGCACACTCCTTCTGGTGGGGGGGGTGCCCAGTCGAAGGAACGGCCTGCATCAGGCTACCACAGTGATGGCCTGGAAGGCAGCAGGCAGCAGCTTCCTATATTAGAGAGAACATTGGGCCTCCTAAGAAAAGGAAAGGAACAGTGGTCTCTGATGTCATCCACTTCCTCCCACCCCAGGAGACACTCACAGGGACACCATGACCTGGGCCTGCTGGAATGCCAGGCTGGAGGGGGTGGGGGAAGGACAGAGTGTAGAAAGGGAAGATGTTATCAAATCCCTGATGGCTTGGCCATTGGGGTTCAATCCTAATGCATTCATCACTTGTAGCTCATGCCTCAAAAATAAAAGCATGTGAAGAAATGCCCACACTCCCTCCACACTGCTCCAGAAATGCCACTGCCACAAGGGTGCTACACCCACTCAGAGTGACTGTCCCTCGGCAGGAGAGGAATACAGTCAGGCCCCGAGTGTTCCTCCCACAGGAGCATCTGCACAGGGAAGGCTCTCTGGCCTGCTCTCAGTGGGGTTGCCCTGGCCAGAGCCTCTGCCTTTGCAGGGATTTCCAGGCTGCCAGCCCTGGTTTGATTTCCAAGCACTCCAGAGTCTCTCAACTCCCCAGGATCTCCCAGAGCTTCGTAAACCATGTTCTCACCTCACTGACCCACTCTCCCTACCCAATAGCTCCTAACAAATCCATCCACTCCTACTGAGGTGCAGCCAGAGAACTCCTCCCCCACACAAAGCCCGAGCTTTGCCCTCCTGTCTACCCTCATACTTGGCAGCACCTAGCTGGGTGTAATTTGCTCAAAGTCCTTTCTGCCAATATACTGCAAGGTTCAAGAAAATAGGGACAAGATCATTCCCCAGGCCTACTGACTTCCTGATACCACGCTAGCCACACTCTCCAGCTCCAGCTCCTTCCCAAGCATGTCAGTCTCAAGGTTCCAATGTCCCTGTGGCTTCTGTACTTCAGCTCAGAAGAATCAAAGTCTCCTCTCAAAACAGCTCAAAGGCTGCCTCAAGAAACCCTTCCAGCTCCCCAGTAACCCCTCTCTGTTGCTGAGTGGAAGGGGTCAAACTTCTGGGCCATACACACTGGCCTCCCAGCCAGGCTCTGCCGCCAGGGGAGCTGGGAAGAGTCTCTAAGCTTGGACCTCACTGCCCAAATAATAAAACCCAATCCTGGAAAGGTGGCATAAAACGCCTAACAAAGCTTGGCGCGGGCGTCCTGTGAGTGCTGTTCCTCTGCACCGTGCATTAAGTCAGCACCCGATGCCTGGCTCCCAGAACTCCTGAGCTCTAGCTGAAACTAGCACGAAACTGACAGGTCACGCCACTCAATTCTGATGCTTGCTGAATCTTGTTTTAGTAAAATACACCCTAGAAGAACACATGTAATTTTCTATGTGGACCAAATACTACTGCAGTTTTAAGTGTTAACACTACAAAACTGCAAATGCTAGAAACTTAAAAACACAGCATTTGAAAGTCCTGCTTAACACTTTGCTGATTCGAAGTAGAAGTTGTTTAGGTAAACCATAGAAATCACATTTCTCTCCGCTACCTACGAGAAAAGAGTCTCTTCTATGTGTCACTAGTTTGTTTGTTTGTTTGTTTGTTCTTTCTGTGGGACATGTCCAGTTTAGAGCCAGCACCGGCTCCCATGTCTGCTCCCTACCCAGCATGGGAAAGAGTCTGTTGCATTGCTGGTGCCCCATCTGGCTGCTCTGCAGTCCCCCTCAAAACCGCACAGCACCACAGCCACCGTCTGCCTTTGTTTGCTTCAGCAGTTCTCCATGGCACGTGCAAGGCCTTTGGTGGTTTGCAACTAAACTAATTCTTGCTTCCCGAAGTCCCAGAGATGTACACGAGCTATCTACGCTGTCGCTTGTGCTCAGACACAATGCAAAGATGTGTCTTCTGGTCTAGCTCGAGTCCCATACCTAAAGGATGCTGGCAGGGTTTCTTACCCCTTCTCAAGCCTCTGCTCACTCTATTACTTCACATCAGGTGACCTTTAAAAGCCTGAAATTCTGTCATGCACTTAGCTGTCTTGGGTGAAAGCTGTTCTGTTCGTGTGGAACTCTCCAGAAGCACTGTTCTCAGTTCAGACGGGTTAGTGGTCAGCTGCCTGCTCTCAGGTGGTACCCAGGAGGATGGAGATTGTGCAAGGAACCTCACAGGTAACATTTGATAAAGTTATTCCACAGACGCTTAAGTTAGCTAAGAGTCTCAAACCCTACACTACTTAATGTTTAGAATAACTCATCCAAAATACTGTGATTAAACTAATTAAAACAATCAACCTAAAGGAAAGAAAAACAGCTCAACAAAAGCTCCATGAGCGTCCTTCATCTCATCTGTCAGACCCAACAAGTGAGCTAATGCAGAGTGTGGCAGCACCCGGCAGCATACCAGCATCCACCCCACATTCAGGCCCCTACTCCCCACCCCGTCTGCTCACAAGTCTTTCATTTAGGCAGAAGACGGTGAAGAGAGACTTCCATGTTGTTCTGGGTGATGCCAACGAGCCCAAAGAGCTATGATGGGCTCACTTGTAGGTCCTTAGCCTTCCTTAGCAGTACCGGTCACATAAGCCTTCTGTAAATCTCTAATATGCCAGCACCACTCTCTCCAGGAAAGTGGTCAGACTTCTTGACATGGTAGCCCTCCTCTACGGGAACATTCTGGTGTAATATTGTGCTTCCCATAAGATTCATGTGGAAGTACTAGCCCCAGAAAGCCCCAGGATGTAGCTGTATTTAGAGATGGGCCTCAGGATAGGTAATTAAAGTTAAAGGAGGTAATGAAAGAAGGCCCATCCAGAGGCAGGAGAACAAGGTAAAGAAGCCAGAGAACATGTGAGCAGGTTAGCCAACAACAGAGGCCTCAGGACAAATTCCCGACCTCCATAACTACAAGTTAAGTTTCTGGTGTCCTCTTGTCTAAGGTACTCTGATATGAAGGCCCCAGGGGTGGGCGGTGAAGGGCAGAGGCTGCAGCAGTCCAGCCGTGAAGGCAATGCACAGAAGTTGAGCCACATGACTTCCACCATGGTGACCAAAGCAAATTGCAGCCTGCAGGTCTGAAGGGGTTCACCAGCCCGTGAGGTACAGCACACCAGGTCCAGCACACCAGGAAGGGTTCTCCGGCCCATGAGGTCCAGCACACCAGGAAGGGTTCACCGGCCCGTGAGGTCCAGCACACCAGGAAGGGCAGGGGGAGCTCTGACTGTGTGACCAGAGCAGAGGTGAAGTCAGAGACCTAACTTCCATCTCTGATCCCCAGCAGCCTCGTGAGCACCTGGGAAGACGGCCTCGGTGGCTCAGTGCAATTCTGTCTCTGAATGAATTAAAGATGAAGCACAGGGCATATTAAGTGGAACCAGCTGCAGCATGGGAAAACGTCTTGTAAAGTAGAGGGCTAGTTGGCAGACTTTTCTGGAATCTGGGCAAAAGCAAATTCCCATGTCTATAGTACTTCTGAAGAAAGAACCAGCCAGTCCTCAAGTGTCCCAGGAAAACCCAATTACACAGACCAGGAAGTGTTAGGTGACATTTCATGCGACACAGTCTAGGAACAAGAAGAGAAGACCAGGGGGGATGGGAAAGGATGTAGAGGGGCAGGAAAGGCCAAGGCTCCTCTGAGGAGCTTGCTATGGTGCTTAAGAGCCCATTTTCCTGCACCAAACTTACAGGTAGAACACAGAAACCGCCTATGGTTAAATTCTGTTAAACCACTACTAATTAGAACAGAAACAGAAAGCTTGTAGAAATGATTTCTTATCCTAAAACCGGGTTTTACTGGAGTTGAAAAAAAGCAAGAAGCAAGGAGAGCGAAGTGTCTGGGTGAGAAGCATTACGTGAATGGCTGGAAAGAAAACCTCAGTCCTTCTTAACCTGAAGCTGAAATGCTTCTGCTGCATATGCATTAGGTTGTCATCCAAGACGCTTGCTTGCCACAGGGTTTCCAGCCGTCGCTAGCTTGCATTAATGACCACAGCCTTTCAACGCCACCATGGTGCTGCAATGCAGCTCGGAGCAGCTGGTAAAGTCAGAACAGATGGGCTGCCTCCCCGCGAGGACTCTGTGCAGGTGACAAAATGACTGTTGGGGAACTCATGAAAAGAAAAACAAATAAGAGCTGAAATCGAAATAGCTGCTGTCGGTGGTTTCTCAAGGAGACGGACACTCTGTGAGCATCTTTGTGCCAGCACCCCACAGGTAGCAAAGTCACGGGTCCCGGCCCTTAAGGTCGTGTCCAGGGAAGTGAATGAAGTTTCAGTGCATGCTCTGTCTGGGTAGAAGGGGTACATGCATGCACCACCTTGTCACTTCTTCCTGACCCATGCTCCTAGTAAGTACTGGTCTTCATATCTGTCCCTCTGTTTTCCCTTTGGGAAAGTGCCTTGCCTCCTTAACAGACAGAGTGAATACCCCAATACCTTTGGGCTGTAACAGCAGAATGTGCATTAACAAGGAAAAAATATAAAGACATGTCAATGAAAAACAAAACAGTGGATGCCCTGAGGAGAGGACTGTTTTCTCAGCTGCTTTTCCTGCACTGTTCTACCTGAAAGTAGATCCATCATGATCCCTAGCACCCTACCTACTCCCACCCCTTGGGCACACCTACTCATTCTCTGAAATTCTGCTTTTTGCTTTTTGCCTGCCTGCATGCTTGCCAATTCTGCCCCTCAAAAGTAAATGATGGAGACAGAGAAGGTACTTGTTTGCAACAATGGTCCAGGGGTAGGGCCAGGCCTTAGCCAGTAAGATTGTAGTCAGTGAACAAACTGATCCATCATACAGGACATGGGGCACTCAAGTCCCAGTGACAGGAAGCAGGGTCTGGAAAGCCAGGCCACTGGTCTCTGGCTCACAGTCCATTCTCTTTGCCTTGGTGGACTCTATCTCAGTTTCCTCCTCCATCACCACTATGCCCTCTTTGTTGAAGGCTTGTCCACAGCCTTTCTATTCTGACCCTACAGTAGTCTCCCATCAGCCTAAGAGTTCAAACTCTTCCAACAATGCATAACCCTCTCGTGCCCAGCCCCATTCCTATCTCACAACTTACTTCATTATTCTGTTCAATCACATTCCTGAAGGAACTGTGCACAGCACCCTCCTGCGCTCCCAAATATCAGCCTACTCTGTAGTCTCTTGCCTCTCTCCAGGCCTCCCCTCCTCATTCTAGCAGGGGACAGAAGGTCTGCTACTATATGCCAGCATGCATCAGTCTTTTGCTACATGCCATCACGCATCACAGCCTTTTGTTACATGCCAGCACGCATCACAGCCTTTTGCTACATGCCAGCATGCATCACAGCCTTTTGCTACATGCCAGCATGCACCACAGCCTTTTGCTACATGCCAGCACGCCTTACAACCTTTTACTACATGCCAGCATGCACCACAACCTTTTGCTACATGCCAGCATGCATCACAGCCTTTTGCTACATGCCAGCATGCATGCATCACAGCCTTTTACTACATGCCAACATGCACGCATCACAGCCTTTTACTACATGCCAGCATGCATGCATCACAGCCTTTTGCTACATGCCAGCATGTATGCATCATAGCCTTCTGCTCTTCCTGGTTATGCTGGAAGCTTTGCAGCAAGGACTAAGTCTATCCTGTGCATCTGAGTACCAAGCATGGCATCTAACAATATTTGAAGATACTCAAATATCTGGGGGATAAATAAGTGAACTTGGCTTCAGTGACAGGTGGTCCCTGAGGGGATGTGACAAGAATACCCAGCAGCTCACCAGTGTGGGAATCCTGCCTGCCTTATTTTCTAGCTGCATTCCCAGGGTCTGGAAAGGTAGACAATAAATATTTGTTGAACGAATAAATTCCTGGCTTGCTTGATGGGGCTCCACCCCTCCTCTCCCACTTGAGGAAACATATCACAATGCATGTGTGGTGAAAACATGGCATTATTAAAGAGATATCACTGAATCAATTGGAAGAGCCACTTTTTATTGCTTCTCATAAATCACTAACGGAAACCCCCAGGCTCATCACCACACAGGATAGCCACACCCCCAGACCCATTATCACACAGAATAGCCACACCTCCAGCCCCATCATCACACAGGACAGCCCCAGCCCCATCACCACACAGGATAGCCACACTCCCAGATAGCCACACCTCCAGACCCATCATCACACAGAAAAGCCACACCCCCAGACTCATCATCACACAAGACAGCCACACCCTCAGAACCATCATCACACAAGACAGCCACACCCCCAGACTCATCATCACACAAGACAGCCACACCCCCAGACCTATCATCACACAGAATAGCCACACCCCCAGACCCATCATCACACAGGACAGCCACACCCCCAGACCCA
>LOJH01011278.1:942-11821 GCA_001685095.1 Ellobius talpinus
TCTATCTTCTTATTGGCTAACTCTTACATCTTAATTTAACCCATCTCCATTAATTTCTGTATCATCACGTGGCAGTGGCTTACCAGCTAAAGTTCCAGTATCCGTCTCTGATGGTGGCTACATGACTTCTCTCTCTCTGCCTTCCTACTCCCAGCATTCAGTCCAGTTTTCCCCTGCCTACCTAAGTTCTGCCCTATCAACAGGCCAAGGCAGTTTCTTTATTCATTAATGGTAATCACAGCACACAGAGGGGACTCCCACATCGGCCTTGAACTCATAGAGAACTGCCTGCCTCTGCTTCCTGAGTGCTGAGATCAAAGGCCTATGATGATATTAAATTATGTTTTTTGTGATAATTTTTTTGGAGATAAATTTTACCTTTGTTGCTCAGGCCTCCTGGAACTGGTTTTATAATCTAGGTTAGCTTTGAACTTTTTATCTTCCTCTCTGTTTTCTGAGGACTGGGCATCTTTAATTTTCATTTTCCTAGCTATTCATGTGGTAAGCTTATTCTTTATGTGTGTGCTATTTTGAGACAGGGCATCCTTGAGTTGCCCAGGCTGGTCCTATACTCTGTGGCCTTAGCAGTCCTTGAAGTTGGGATCCTGTGCCTTAGCCTCTTGAGTAGCTAGCCTACATTACCAGACCTGACTAAATTCATTGTTACCTTATTCAATAGCTCTGGCATGGTGTGTTTGTTTCAAGACAGGGTCTTATATACCCCAGCCTGACCTCGAACTACTATCTATGTAGTAGAGAATGACCTGACTTCTAGTATAGAGGTACCATGCCTGCCTTATAATGTAGTTTTTCTAACTTTGTATAATTTTTTTTAAGCTCATACAGTCAGAGAGATGGTGTGTGTGTGAATGGCAAAAAAAAATGTTCTTGGAGCAAATGCTTTGGCTGTTAGTCAAATAATAAAATAATGAAGTTAGTTTAACTATTAGTCTAAATTTTAGGGACCTATTATGTATGGATTATATATATATATAAAACATTAACAAATCTTTGTAGATTGCTTTGATTTTAAGTTTTTTTTTAATTTTTGTTTTTCCTGTTTCAACATTTTAGGAAGTGAGGAAAAAAATTCAGATTGTTATACAAATCATTGAGAGGGTAATTATGCAAGCCAGAAAATAATAGAGTGGGAAAGTTACATTTTAGAGCTGAATCTTAAATTTAAACCAAGAAGAGCCTGAATTAGTTTTTTGCGAGGAAGCAATGGTTGAAGTTGCCTGTTAGAAGTCTGCAGTAGGCTTGTGTGTGTAACGTGCTTGTGAGGGCAGCCTGTACTGGTGTGGGTCCCTCAATGTCCTCATTTCTCTCCTTCAGAATCCCTCCTGAGATACAGTGGTGACTCCCTTTTAAAGAGATGTTTTTAATGTTATGAAGTTAAATAGTTTCTGTGTATGAGGCCTTAGCATATTATATATATATATGACATTTATGTAAATATGTCAGGATATGACATTATTAAATATATATCAATGTAATATATTAATATAGTATATAATAAAATATAAGCATCATTGAATAAATATATGAATATATAATTAATGCAATGATATAATATATACACTCCTAAATGTGTATATATTATATATAATATCCAGATATGAGATTATTAAACTATTGCAAATATTGTCATTAGGGCTCAGTAAATCACCTAGCCAAGGACACATATCCTTCTTAGAAACCCTATTAAAAAACTTGCTTGGAAAGCTTACTTTGTACAATTTAATAAACAACAAGTAACTATGTCAAGCATAGTGGTTAAAATAACTAACATTGACTCTGCTTGTTGTGCCCTGAGCACTGGGTAAACATTCCTCCTGCTGTCTACATTCAGTTCTGTCTTAATGGGTAAGAAAAGTGGAGCCTCAGACAGTGTCACAGCTTGCCCAGAGTACATAAAAGGTGCTGAAGCTGAGATCTGAATTCAGCCTGATGTGGAAGGTCTTTCCCCCTTCCTTTTCCTGTTTTCATCCATTACACTATTCCTGTTGTTTTGAATGGTATCACAGAAATTCTACCTTAAAAACTAAAGGAATCTTTTAAAAATCAACTATGAACAAAGACTACAACTTGAATCCTTTCTGTTTGTCAGGCTTACTTATTTCAAGAAAATAATTTGTGTGATAAGGTCTCTGGACATTGTCAGAGACCTTACAGTGCAGCAGATTGGCATCCCCACTGTCTTCTGACCAGTGTAGACATCATCCCTTATATAACGGCCCCTTACACCCTAATATAGCTGAGGAGACAGGCTACTTTACTGTTTTATTCTGTATTTTAGACTGAAACAGTTGTAGGAGGAAGGATCTCCATCAAACTGTCAGTTCAGATTTCTGTTTCATTTGTCCAGAAAAAGTCTCTGGATGACAAGCAGTGCTTGGCACCCACCTGAATTTTAAATTGAATGATGGGACAATGTGAGGAAACTGTGCCTGAACAATTGGTCTTAGTATCTGCATAAGGTTTCCTGAATAGAACCTCAGTAACCAGTTTTATCGGACTGATGATATGCCCCAATAAGGCTTAGGAAATGATAAATTTCTTTTACATTCTGGTTATGATTTAAATCTAGAATTGTAATCTTTTATGTTCTCAAGCATTTTGATATTACTTCTGCTTATTTCCAGTCGTCAGAACCAGTTGAAAGACCAACAACAGCAGCAAGTGGTGTCATTATGTCCCGATGACACTGAGTGTCTGACAGTGCCAAGGTACAAACGAGACTTGGTTCAGAAACTAAAAATCTTGCGGCAAGAACTTTCCCAACAACAACCTCAGGCCGGCCACTGCCGTATTGAGGTTTCTAGGGAGGAGATTTTTGAGGTAAATATATAAGCCTTAATTTCAACTAGAAGAAAATTAAATTTATTGTTTTACTTGTTTTCTCTTTGTTTTGAAGCAGTTTCACTGTATAGCTCTAGGTAGCCTGGAATTCTTCATGTTGACCAGGATGTTCTCAAACACCTACCTGCCTCTGCCTCCCAAATACTGGGATTAAAGTCATGCACCATCATGCCTGGACTTTGTCTCACTCTTTCTAAGGAGACATTTTTTGAGATTTATATCTGATTGAAGTGAAAGTATTCTCATTAATTTTTTCCTTTTTATTTGTTTGTTTGTTTGTTTATTTATTTTTGAGATAGTTTCTCTATGTAGCCCTAGTTGTCCTGGAACTCTCTGTAGACCAGACTGGCCTCGCACTCACAGAGATCTGTCTCCTTATGAACTTTTGTCTCTCAGAGAAGTTCTGGCCTTGTTTATAGTTGTCATTTGTATTTCAAAATGATGGAAAGAGCTTCCCACCTGGAAAACAGTAACTAGTAGGTGATGCTTGTGCACTAAAAGGGTCCAGAAGCTCCAGGTTCTTGGGAAGCAGATCTTCAGAGGCTTTGCAAGTGAACTCTGGAGCTGGAATCACAGTCATGGCCAAGGTTGGAGTCTTGGAGCTTGTCGAGGAGGCAAGACTTGAGACAAAAAGTAGATCCTGTCACAATGCTGGGCTGTGTGGTCAAAACCAAAAAGATTGGGGGCTGGAGAAACAGCTTAGCAGTTAAGAGCACTTGTTCTTCTAGAGGACCTGAGCTCAGTTTCCAGCACCTCTGTCAGATGGCTCACAACTGCCAGTAACTCAAGATTCAGGGAATACAATGGCTTCAACCATACATGCACATGAATAAAAATTAAAATATGGCTATGTCATACCCATACATATACATGGATAAAAATAAAAATAAATCTTAAAAAATCAAGTCCCCATCCATCAGTGTCAAAATTAACTTCTTTCTGGGGTATCCTTCATTGTTAAGGTTGTAAAGATTTAGGCAGTTTAGAAACAGACTTGTACTGACTGGTGGAACAGGTTCAAGGCATTTGTTGGCAAATGGAGACTATAATGGTGACATTGATGTTAGTGCTAAGTATAACAGTAAGAGTAGCCACTGCCATTCAAACACCCATTGTTTTAGATGATCTCCATTGTCTTGGTACACAGAAGCTACCAAGGGAGCATGATAATCAAATTCATACTTTCCCAAGCAAGGTAACAGACCTTTAGTCTAGAGGCACTGACATTGTCTTAGCACCTGTGTCCAGGAAACCATTGATGGCCAGTTTTGGCAGTGGCCACCCTAGGCAGCTTTACCAGGGCCATCTTTGATACCATCTCCCAAGACCTGCAGCTACCTCAGACCTCTAGAAAGAGATGTGCTCACCCAGTCTTCCTATCAGGAATGCACAGATGAGAAAACTCAGAGTAGGGTCTCTGTACAGAAGACCCAGGATCCAGCTGTTGGCTACTATAAAGGAATTTTATACAAGAAAAATAAAGTAAATTAGGTCTGTTTAAAAAAGATGAAGGCATGTGCCTCCATACCTAACTATATAACCCTGCACTCAGGGTTAGAGGAGATGGATCTCTGCAAGACCAAGGCCAGTCTAGTTTATATAGCAAATTCCAGCCCATCTAGAGGCCAACATTGTCTACAATGTTCAAGGCCAACCTGGGCTTTGTGAGAGTCTGTCTTGATCCTGTCTTCCAAATAAAATGAAACTGTCCATGTAATTAATATACTGATTATTTTATTTACATTCTTTTAGAACTGTGCTTTATTTTATATTTAGTTTCTACTGATGCCTCTGACTTAAACTTAGATCAACCAAATTTATAGATCAGATTTTACATGAGTTAAATTAGTTTTGTAATTTGGAGAAAAATAACTCAAAATTAGAGTCTAAAACACCTGATGATAATATGTTAAAATTGTTTTTCAGGAATCATACAGACAAGTCATGAAAATGAGACCAAAAGATCTCTGGAAGCGATTAATGATAAAATTTCGTGGAGAAGAAGGACTTGACTATGGAGGGGTTGCCAGGTAAAGTCTTGGCAGTAAATGATATATGGATTTTTTTTAAGTTAATCTGTGTGAGAGTTTCGCCTGTGTGTATGAATGTACCAAGTGCATGCAGTGCCCACCGAGGACAGAAAAGGCTATTGGATTCCTGGGAATTGGAGTTACAACCATTTCAAGCCAGTGTAACACAACCCAGGTCCTCTCCAGGAGCAGGCAGGTCCTGGTAACACAACCCAGGTCCTCTCCAGGAGCAGGCAGTGCTCTTAACTGCTGAACATCTGTCCAGCCCCCATGTGAATCTTTATACTAAACAAAATTAAGATGTGCCTATTATAACTTTGTCATGAATATTTAAGTATAAAACTCAATAGTGTTTGCAATACAGATGAAATCCACAATGAGGTTATGGTGTCAGAAGAGTAGTTAGTATTCTCAGGATCATGGAAGCCCTCCGGGATTCTCTGTAGGACTGGCAGCCTCTGTTTGTATGTCTCTCATCTTCAGCACATCTTATTTCCTCTACCTCACACTGTCAGTTCTAAACTGAATGCTGATTCCCTTGACATGTTCTTTCGTTTGTTTTACTTTGCTATATTTGTGTTGCAAGGAGCAAGCTGCTTCTTGGTTCCTGGACGCCCTGCTAGCTTAGACCTGAAATAATCACACAGAAACTATATTAATTAAAACACTGCTTGGCCCATTAGCTCTAACTTCTTGTTGGCTAACTCTTACATATTAATTTAACCCATTTCTATGAATCTGTGTGTCTCCACATGACAGTGGCATGTCTGACTCTGGCTGTGGCTCTATGGTGTCTCCCTGACTCCACCTTCCTCCTCCCATGCTATAGGCCAAGGATGTTTCTTTATTCATAAAGCAACACATAGACAGAAGGACCTCCCATACCATATTTGTTTACTCATATACATGTATATCTCACAGTGATCCTGGGAATATTTTAATAGAGAAGTATTATATGCTGTTTCTACTATATTCATAATCATACATTGAGTACAACTTATTGGTTGTTCGTACATTAAGTCAGCTTATTTCTGATAGCATGTATGCTGTTAGTTTTTCCAGGTGTGACATTTACTTTATATAAATAAATGTAATAGAACCACAGCCCTGAGCTGAAATACTGTGTGGACTGCTAAGTAGTCTTGGTTCTACTGTTGTAAGTCCAACTTAAACAAATTGTGTTTTCACCAAGTCCTGTAATTGTTAGTGCCTTACTAGTACCTGTTGTGTTTATTGGCCTTTTATCTAAAAATGAACATTTTCTTTATAGTTTTTTCATAACCCATTATATTTTTGTAGGATTTTAATATTTTTGTCTGTTTAGGTTATTTTTCTTTTATTAAAAATTTTTAGACAAATTATAATTGCATCACTTCCCTCCTCTTCACTCTAGCCCTTCTCATACCCCCTCAAACTGATACTCTTTTTCCATATTCCATATTCTGTCTCCAGTACAACAGAGAAGGAAGAGAAGTGGTATGGGGCACCCCCACAGAATGACCTGTGTGTCTACCTCTACCTAAAGCTTTGGGGGTCTCTGGGTTTATCTCATGGTTTACTTTAGACTGATACAATAGAAGATGTTGAAATAGGCATTGACATCTCTTTACTAGAACAGTACCACAAAACACTCCACAGTCCAAAAAGTAAGAATTCATGCTGTATTATTTTTTCTTTTTCTTTTTTTCTTTGTTTTGTTTTGGTTTCTTTGTTTTGTTTTGTTTTGTTTTGAGACACAGTCTCTGTGTAGCCCTGACTGTCCTAGAATTCACTGGGTAGACCAGGCTGGCCTTGAACTCAGGGATCTGCCTGCCTATTTTATGTATCCTTATGAAACTAGTATATATCTGCCCTGATAGAAGTAGATGTTTTGAATGAAAACACATTCTTCCCTTTATTCTTTATCATGGGCTGTAAATTTATTTAGCTTTTAAAGTGATAATTATAGGGCTACAGCGTCTCATGAGCAGCTAAACTGCTATACTCACTGATGCTAAAGTATAAAATTGCTCCAAATTATGAACAATAACTGTATAATAAGTTTATTTGATCTTTAAACATTTATTTTTTGTTGTGATTTAATAGAACCACAGCTAGTACTGTATTTTCTTTTAACTTAAAAGAATTGTGGAAACTGGACAGAATGGAGCAAGGTCCTTGATCCCAGCACTCGGGAGGCAGAAGCAGGTGAATCTCTGTGAGTTTAGGCCAGCCTGGTTAGAGTCCAGTAGGTTAAAGCGTTCACCATGCAATCTGAGGCCAGTCTCCAAACCGCATAAAAGTGGAAGGAGAAAACCAACTCCTCAGGGTTGTCCTTGGACCTCCCCATGGCATATGTGCTCACACATATGCAAACCCATAACAATAATTTTAAAAATTGAGAAATGACACTAGGGTGAGTAATGGCATAGCTCAATTAACAAATTCCTTTATCTTTTCCCCTAGGGAATGGTTGTATCTCCTGTCGCATGAAATGTTGAATCCTTACTATGGTCTCTTCCAGTATTCTAGAGATGATATCTACACGTTGCAGATCAATCCTGATTCTGCAGTTAATCCGGTAAGAACTGTGGTCACAGCAGTGTGAATGTGCTGGGACCCTCTGCTCTCATCTTTAAATGTCACTTGCCTGATCCTGGCCACACCCTCTGGTTCAGCAGTTCCTCTTCTTGAAAGCTGTCCCAGTAAATGATTATACATGTGCTCTGTACTCGGATACTTGGGTATCTACTATTGGTTATCCCCCAATGGACACAGCACAGTTGTCCATACAGAAGATTGATTAAATTATGACATAAAATAATATAAGTGGTTCTTCTTGATCTGGGTCTAGTGGTGTGTGTCTGGTGGCGTATCATGTCACTTAGAAGATAGAGGCTAGACTGAACTGTATAGTAAGACCAAGGAAAGATGGGATGGGAAGTCCTTCTGTACATGTGTTGCTTTTATTGGTTAATGAATAAAGGAACTGCTTTCGGACAATGGCTTAACAGAATACAGCCAGGCTGGAAGAGATATAGAGAGAGTAGGTGGAGTCAGTGAGGTGCCATGGAGCTGCCAGAGGAAGCCTTGTGGTAAGATATAAAAATAGAAATGGGTTAATTTAAGAGTAAGAGTTAGAGATATGCTTAAGCTATTGTCCAAGCAGTGTAATTAATACAGTTTCTGTGTGACTGTTTCGGTTCTGGGAAGCTGGGAACGAACAAGTGGCCTCCAACTACAGAAAGGAACCAAAGAACATAGCTGATGAAATTAAAAAGACATGGAATCTCCGAGTATGTAGGTTCCTACCTGAGATTTGAGTTCTTTCCAGGCCAAAGCAAGAGATGACACAAGTTCTAGGCTAGCCTGGCCCATACACACAGCTATAGGGCAGCTTCGACTGTGGTAGGAAACCTTTTCTGTAAAAAAACCAAAAAACTCCAAAAGATGTAGAATAATATTCTTGTTATTTAAGTTACTATCTTTGTGATTGTGGGCAAGTTCATTGCTTTAAACCTTAATTATTTTTATTGTTAAAAATTAATAAAAAGTTTGTACCTTAGAAAAAGGCTGAGACTTACTTGGGACCCTATATATTAAGCATTTAATTATGCTTTTTTAATCCTATAATACATTATTATTAAATACTTAAAAGTTAAGTGCTGGAGCTGTTGTTCAGAGGTAGTAAGCTTGACTAGCTTTTATAAGGCCCTAGGTTTGTCTCCAGAACCAGCTTCCCCTCCAAAAGTTAGTAGTTACTGCTAGTTTCTTGCTTTCTAATTAAATCTGTTATGTTTTCACACAAGGGCATACTGTGAAATTAAGGAGCACGAGATTAAGATGATGCGTGATAAAGACGTGTTCATTTTATGTTAAGTGATATTAAGTGAAAGGTTATATAATAATGTGATACAGCTTTGGTAGTATATGTAAGAAAAAAACCTTAGAAGGTCTATGTCATAAAATTGATAATCATTTACTCTGGGTGTTAAATTATGGGCGACTTTTAATGTTCTTGTTGCTTATGTATGTTTATTTAAATATTTCAAAGAAAGCATGTGTTTATTTAAAAATATTTTAAGATAAAACATGTTTTAAGATGAGATTAAAAATTACTTTAAATGAAAGAAATTACTAAATGAAAAAGCAAAAGACTTTAAAAATACAGCTGTCCAATCAACCAAACAGTATGGCGAAAGAACAGTTGTGTCTATATGTGGTGATGTTGGCTCATCAAGCAATTCTTTATTAAAGAGACTTGGAGGTGAAGCTGCTTCTTGGGCAGCTCACTACAGCCCATCTGATTATCAGTTGACCTTTGCTGGGTGCTTCCCAGGAGTGGACACAGATCCCTGGGTCTCATCACCTTGATGTCTTCCTCATAGGTACTCCTGCTGCATACTGTTCTTATCCTTGTATGTCCAAACGTGGACTAGTCCTACAGGGACTAATTAATTTGTGTTTAAACAGTAGCTGGCAGACTAATCCAGGTGTGATACCAGATCCATTTCTTAAATCCACAGTGTCCTGAAGTTCAGTATCTGGCTAGTCAAGGAAGCAAGGGTGTTAGGATTTTAAAGCTTTATTCCTTGACAAGATACTCAGAGAAAAGGATGTGCAAGTAGCTTTGCACAGGTTGTAAATGAATCATTTTTTTAAAGGGCCTTTGCCTTGAGAGAGACATTGGCATGGCGGCCCATACCTATAATCCCAGCACTGGAGAAAATAAGGCCCTGATCCTAAATTCAGGGCCAGCCTGAGCTACAAGTGAGGCCCTGTCTCTGAAACAAACAAAACCAAGAAAGGAAGGGGAGGGAAGGAGATGAAGAAAGGAAAAATGTTGCTTAAATCTTTACTTTTTATTAAGACAATTTCCTGGGTAGTTTCTAACTTGAGTATTTATATCATGTTTTTTTTTCTTTCCATTTCAGGAACATTTATCTTATTTCCACTTCGTTGGACGAATAATGGGAATGGCTGTGTTCCATGGACATTATATTGATGGTGGCTTCACATTGCCTTTTTATAAACAGTTGCTTGGGAAGTCAATTACTTTAGATGACATGGAGTTAGTTGATCCAGACCTTCATAATAGTTTGGTGTGGATACTGTACGTATTGAATCTTACATCTATTTATCATAGCTAGAATCTGAACCTTTCAAAAGATATAAGCTAGGGGCTGGAGAGAGAGGCTCAGTGGTTGACAGCACTAACTGCTCTTGCAGAGGACCCAGGTTCACGTCCCAGGACTCTTCATGAGGCAGCTCACAACTGATAAGTCTGGTTTCAGGGATCCAATGCCCTCTTGAGCCTTCACTGCTACCTGCACACACACAGTCTACATAAAGTCATATAGGCACATACAGAAACTACTGAGATGGCTCAGCAGTGAAGAGCAGAATGACAGATCTTGAGTTTGATTCCAGCACCCATGTCAGGTAGCTCACAGCTTCCTGTAGCTCTAGTTCCAGGGAACCTTTTTGAGCACTTGCACACACACATAGACACATATCTCCAATTAATAATGAAAGTAAATCTTAAAATACAAGCTGTGTTTGATAGTTCATCCCTATTAAGCCTGCACTTAGGAGGCTGAGGAGAATCCTGGAGTCAAGGCCAGCCTCCAAAACATTGGTATGCTATCTCAAAAGCAAAAGCTGGAGAGGTGGGTCAGTGGCTAGTAGCATCTGCTCTTCAGAGGACCTAGGTTATAGATTCCCAGCACCCATATGGTGACTCACAACCACCTGTAACTTGATTTCAGGTGATCCATAGCCTATTCCTCGTTTCATCAAGTAATGGGCACATACATGGTGCATAGACATACATAGAGGCAAAATACCCATAAATGTGAGATAAAATAATAATACACTTTTAAAAACAAACAGTAAAACCAAAAGATACACTACAAAACTAATATACTTTCTAAAATTTGAAGTATGCACAGAAAATGCTAACTTTATGACTCGTGGTTTGTGGTTTACAGTAGAACCAGTCATCACAC
>LOJH01011278.1:11914-26640 GCA_001685095.1 Ellobius talpinus
ATGCTAACTTTATGACTCGTGGTTTGTGGTTTACAGTAGAACCAGTCATCACACGCACACACACACACACACACACACACACACACGCACGCTCTCCTACACATCTCAGATTTTTGAAATTTAGGGAGACTAGTGCCTTGTGAATACTAGGCAAGGTCTTTACCACTAAGATATCTCCAGACCATGTTATTACTTAAAAAGGTTTTTAAAATATTTCTTATTTTATGTGTATGGATATTTTACCAGTATACATGTCTGTACATGTTTGTTTGTTTTCTTATCCAGTGAAAATGATATCACAGGTGTTCTGGACCATACCTTCTGTGTTGAACATAATGCATATGGCGAAATTATTCAGCATGAACTCAAACCAAATGGCAAAAGTATCCCTGTTACTGAAGAAAATAAAAAAGAATATGTCAGGTAAACACTTGAATTAAAAAAATACAAGTACATCAATATAGGAAAACATCTAAGTGTTTAGGAAATATTGCTTACTATTGCAACAGACTTCCATGGAACTTAATAACCTAAAAAACCCTACTCTTGCCAGGCATGGTGGCACAGTCAGTTGGTGGTAAGGCATACACCTTTAATTCCAGCACTCGGGAGGCAGAGTTTGAGACCAGCCTGGTCTACAGAGTGAGTTTCAGGACAGCCAGGGATCTACACAGAGAAACTCTGTCTCGAGAAACAAACAAAAAGCACACCCTTGACTAGTTCCATTATTTATGGCATGGTAGTTGGGTAGAGAACAGTGGGTATGGTGCTTCATAAGCCATCGGCTGGGGCTCAGAGACCAAGGTAGCCTCTGACTCTGAGATGTGAGGCTTCAACTAGGATTGTTCAAATGACTGGCTTTACCTGAGCTCACTGGTCTCCTGTGTGCTATCAAAGGCTGCTCCCTTCTTTGGTCTTTCTCTCAGTAAGAGAGGCTTCTTTCTTATGGGGTGCTGACATTCCAAAATGCAAAAGAAGCTGCTAGGCTTCCCCCTACCCCTTTTAGGGACAGGGTCTCATGTAGCCCATACTGGCCTTTAACTTACTGTGTAGCTGAGGATGACCCTGAATTCCTGATTTCCTTGCCTCTACCTCCCAAATCTTGGAATAGCAGGTGTGTGCCACCATGCTTGACTTGTGCCTGTTTTTGTTTGATTTTGTTTGGATAAGGTTTTTTGCATGTATGTTTATGTAACATGTACATGCCTGGTACCCATGGAGGTCTAATCAGGGCATCACATTCCCTGGTACTAGAATTTATAGATGGTTGTGAGTTGTCATGTAGGTGTCATGTAGGTGCTGGAAAAGTAGCCAGTGCTCTTAACTGCTGCGCCATCTCTCGTTTCCATTCTGTGAAGCTCTATGCAGACTTTTGGCTAACTTGACTTCTGCTGCATACTTCTGATTGAAGTGAAACACTGGGCATCCCAGGCTCCACCAAGCAACTCCATTCTGTAAGAGAGTGTTAGACTTGTACCTAAGTATGAATATGGATGTTTAGTTAAACTACAGAAATGTTCTCAAGCTGGGTATGTTGGTACATACCTGTGAGCTCAGGAGGCAAGAGGACATCTGCGGAGGGCAGAGGGCAGTTTTGTGAAGTCAGCTCTCTCTCTCTTTGGCTGTCCTATAGCCAGCCTGTGAGACCCAATAATACACATATTTATACATCATGCAAATCATATTAAAATATATATTATTAGTGAGACCCTTTCTCAAAAAATCAAATCTAAAAGGTAGAAGGAAAGTTTCACAGAAGATAATAGTATTCAGTGCATTGTTGTTGGCAGGCTGCCCTCTTCCACTATTTCACAGCCTCTGGGGAGCAGTGAGCATTGCTCTAGCAACACCTGCTCTGGGTTTTGCTAGTTCACTCCCTGCCTCCTTTCCTGCTCTCTTGTATAAACGGACAGAGCTCCTCATGTACTCATAAATGTCCCTGCCCTGGGAATGGTCAGTCTAAATTGATTGGACTCTCTATTCTTCTTGTTGACGTGTGTTGTATAAACTAAGAAAGAAATATTGGGGCTGGAGAGATGGCTCGTGGTTAAGAGTACTTGCTGCTCTTCCAGAGAACCTGGGTTCAATTTCCAGCACCCACATGGTGGCTCACAACTGCCTGTAACTCCAGGGGACTTGATACCCTTGTACAGACATATATGCAGGCAAAATCCAATGAATGTGAATTTTTAAAAAAAAATAAAAATTTTTTAAAAAGGACTGTTATTAAAGTTATTATAATGAAATAATTTTGGTGGTAGGGGTTGAACTTCAGACCCTGAGTTCTAGTGGACTTTCTGTTTACTAGGTTCTGATTTGAAGAGTTTTTTAGTCAGTCAGCAGTTCTGGGGGCTGAATGCAAGGCCTCCTACATGTCAGGAAGACTGTCACTGAGCTGTATACCCTCCTCTTTATTCTTTTAAATTTAAGACATCTCACTGAGTGTCCAGGCTGGCTTGAACTCACTTTATAGCCCAGGCTGGTCTTGAATTTTTGATCCCCTCTGAGTCTTCCTAGTGACTGGGATTACAAGTCTGTTACATTATGGTCTGGTTTGAAGAGCCCCTCATTGATGCTGCTAGCTAGTGGTGAAAAGGGTACCACTTTTTAAGTATGTTGAATTGTCTCCACACTTAGGATCCATTTGTCCCTATTAGTCTTAAACTTTTTTAGACATTAGACTAAATTTTTTGTTTGTTTTGTTTTTCTTCTGAACTGGAGATTGAACCCAGGGTCTTGTGCCTATGAGCAGGACTCTGCAGCCTGCCTATATCTCAGCTCTGTTGGACTTAAAGTGTGATGATAGCTGCTTTAAAGTGTTGCTGAAATAGATACTTAATGATAATTACCAAATCTGAATGTATGCAGTCACATGATGCCCCTGCCCAATGTTTACAGGCTTTATGTAAACTGGAGATTTCTCCGAGGCATAGAAGCTCAGTTCCTGGCACTGCAGAAGGGATTTAATGAAGTCATTCCACAGCATCTGCTGAAGACATTTGATGAGAAGGAGCTGGAGGTCAGTGGGTTACTATTCTGATACCATGTGGTGCACTGAGGAAGTCTGGGAACTCTCTTGCTAGCTTTAGTGGTGCTTTCTAATGCTTTCAGAGTTTCATGCTTCAACAGCCTGAGAATTCTTGTAGGAAAATATTTGGGGCTTTAGAATTTCTGTGGGTAGCAATCTTTCTTATTTATGTGTATGTGAATGGGGAATATGGGGTGTGTGTATGCACATTGGTTCAGGTAGCCTCAGAGACCAGAGAAATCAGATCTCTTGGAGCTGGAGTTACAGGTGATTGTTAGTGCCTGACATTTTTGCTAGGAACCAGACTTAACTCTTCTGCAGGTGCAGTAAGTTCTCCAAGCCTGAGCCATCTCTCTAGTCCCTTGTTGTTGAGAAGCATTCTTAATTTATATTTTCCTTTTCCTTCTTTGTAGCTAGAGTGGATCTAAATACATAGATGAGGATGACCTTTTGGGTTTTTTTTTTGTTGTTTTTTTTTTTTGAGACAGGGTTTCTCTGTCTAGCTTTGGAGCCTGTTCTGGAATTTGTAGACCAGGCTGGCCTCGAACTCAGAGATCGCCTGCCTCTGCCTCTGCTGGGATTAAAGTGATGATGACCTTTAACTTCTGTCCTTCTGCTTCCTTCTGAATGCTGGGATTGAGTCCAGGGATTCATGTACTTCCCTAGCTAAGCTACTTGTCAATCCCTGGCTTCTCTTTTCATGTTACATAAATATTCTTCCCAATTAGAATTCTTCCCGTGGTTCATCTGTGGAGGTCAGAGGGCAGTTTTGTGAAGTCAGTTCTCTCTTTGCATCTTTATGTGGTTCTGGAAGAGTTTTTACCCACTGATCCATCTTGCTGTCTGGCCTTCTTCCCAATTTTTGTCATTTCTTGATTTAATTGGCTTATTTAAGTATAATCCCATTACTTTTTCTCTTAACATTTGAATAAAATACTAAATTCATCTGGATTTGTGCTCACTTTGCTAGAAAGCATTTAAAAGAAATGAAATAGGATAAATTATGCAGTATTAAGCCATCCCTGGACCTTTTCAAACACCCATAGAATAACAATTAGCTCTGTATTGGGGCTGGAGAGATGGCTCAGCGGTTAAGAGCACGAACTGTACTTCCAGAGGACCTGAGTTCAATTCCCAGCAACCACATGGTGGGTCACTACCATCTATAATGAGATCTGGTGCCCTCTTCTGGGTTGTAGGTACACATGCAGGCAGAACACTGTACATAATAAATAAATAAATATTTTTAAAAAATTAGCTCTGTATTGAACAATTAGTATTCCCTTCTGTGTGAAGCCAGCCTTTAGAGTACCACAGGAAACACATCCAACTTAATACTGACCTTCATGAAAGAAATAGTGAGACTGCTGGGTGTGGTGGTGCATGGCTATAATAAATACAGCTCTCAGACTGACATGTGAAGATTAAAAATTCAAGGCCAGCCTGGGCTACATATCAAGTCTCTAAAGAAAAGTACATAAAAAAGGTTTTATTCTACCAATTTTTCTAGTGGTTAGGAAAGAGCACACTTATTTGAAGCCTACAAATCATTTTTAAATAAATCATTTTTAAATAAATTTATTTATTAATATTACTGGCTGTATTTATATATATTATTATTTTTTAATTACGTATAATGTTTTTGTGTGTCTGCATGTGGATATGTGTATGGGAATGCAGGTACCCTGGGCGACAGATTTTAGATTCCCTGGACCTGGAGTTACAGGTTTGTAGCCTTGGTAAACTGGTAAACTTTTTCCCCCGAAGAGCAGCAAGTGCTCTTAGCCACTGAGCCATCTTGCCAGGCCTGCTAGTCTCTTATAGACCTATTTGCAAGCAATCTGTTGACTCAGTGCTATCCCCATTCCTTCTGTGATTGAATAATGAAATGACCAAAGGGAAGGGGGGGGCACAGAGAGTGGCCAAGTGGAGTGCATCTGAAACACAAGACATTTTTAATCTGATTATATTGTAAATCAGGAGTTTTCATTGTAAATGATGTTCTTCTGAAGGACAGGATTTTGGAGGCATCTTTTGTGGTCTGAATTCACTGTTTTAGAAACATGTGGGCCTGGCAGTGGTGGCACACGCCTTTAATCCCAGCACTCAGGTGGCAGAGACAGGCAGATCTCTGTGAGTTCAAGGCCAATCTGGTCTAAAGAGCAAGTTCCAGGAAGGCTCCAAAGCTACAGAGAAACCCTGTCTCAAAAAATAGAAAAGAAATAAAAAGAAACATGAAAGCTTTTTAGGGGGCGGATTTTATTTGGTAGGGGTGAGACTTACAGTATAGTTTTATCACTATTGAAATTATGTAAATTTTTAGAAAGATATATATAATTTTAATACTTAATGCTAGATTATCAAAATCAAGTATGAAATCTATACAGGTTACATTATGACTTATAAACTCTCATAATTTACTGTTATAAATATTAGATGGTGGGCTGTCAAGGTGACTTAACAGGTGAGGGCACTTGCCAACAAGTCTGATGACCTAAGTTCATTTCTTAGGACCTAGATGGTAGGAGAAAAATGAGTACTGAAAGTTGTCCTTTGACTTCCACCTGTGGACTGTGGCATGTGGTCATGTACACACACACACACACACACACACATACATACACACACAATTAAGTGAATCAAGTAAACATGTTACATTATACGTATAAAGGTTAGTATTAGTCTCTATATAGAGATGTTATTGGTATCAAAATAATTTTGGTATAGTCCATATGTATTGACTGTGTCAAGATGTCAAGGAGCAAAACATTTGATTTCTGTCTAGTTTTTTAAAATTTTAGAATTCTGTTTTGAAACTATTGAATTTTGTGAGAGTCTACTGCAGTGATTGACAGACCCCCCAGGGTCAGGTGGTACAGACCTGACTGCCCTGACATACACAGAATCTGCAGCATGGAGGTCGGTTGGGTACGCTTTGAAAAGATTTCCAGGTGGTGTGTGCCACTTGAGGGTATCCTCACTGCAAATGTCCACTGCTGACCACTCTTGCAAATATTTCCAACAGCTCATTATTTGTGGACTTGGCAAAATTGACGTGAGTGACTGGAAGGTCAACACCCGGTTAAAACACTGTACACCAGACAGCAATGTTGTCAAGTGGTTCTGGAAAGCTGTGGAGTTCTTTGATGAAGAGCGACGGGCACGGCTACTCCAGTTTGTGACAGGGTCCTCTCGAGTGCCTCTGCAGGGCTTCAAAGCACTACAAGGTGAGGGGCTGAGGGATGGGCAGGGAGGTACCTGGCATCCGCTTTCGCAGGGGTAGTATAGGGTGGGGTAGCAGCGTTTGGTGTATGTTGCTGTTGTATAAGCGCAGTGGTTATAAATATTTCCTTTGACTCTCGCTCTTTTGTACCTCCTGTGTCAGCTCCTTCCAAGAGAGGCTTTTTTGAAGGCTTCTGTGGTTGTGATGGGTGCTACATGTAGAAACACATGTGCTGACACTCTGCTTTCCACTTTCTGGTCACTGTGCTTTAATTCTATAGGAAACCTTTATGCACCTGGGATGCCTCCTCTGCTTTTCTTTTAATAGAGGGAGGCATCGTAAATTGTGAACACCATCTGTTAGGTCAGAATTTACTGCCTGGCTTCAGAGCATTGATTTACAACCGCCTTCAATTTTCAGAATCTTTTTCTGTGGAATGAGCTGTTTGAATTTTGGTTGAGTTGGTAACATTGCTAATGATTGTGGCGCTTCATTTGGTGGTCATTGCTTCCTTTACCTTTAAGCTCTTCGTTTTCAAAGCTGCTGGTGAGGAGGGAGAACCCCAAAGTGAGACCGGTACATAACTCATCAATGATTGCCCACAGAGCACTCGGAAAGCCTGGGCAAAAGTTACTTGAAGTTGTGTTGCCCTTCCCTGTTTGGGGAGCTTAGCATTGTAGTTCTCTTGGGTGTTTGGGGAAATGTGTGCTGACTGAAGTGCATCCTGTAGACTGCTACTCTTTGCTCAACTCAGTTTGAGTTATAAAGCCTAAATTTGCATTAGGTTGTCATCTTTTTAAATATCATTCAAATATGAGTATTTTAGGCATAATAACATATGCCTATATAATCCCAGCCCTCTGGAAGCTGAGGCAGGAGGATCTTGAGTTTAAGGCCATCTTGGACTACACAGCAAGACCCTATTTCAAATTTTTTTTAAAAAGCAAGTCTGGTGGTGGTATTCCATGCCTCTAATACCAGCACTTGGGAGGCAGAGGCAGGTGGATCTCTTGAGTTCCAGGACAGCCTGGTCTACAGCGCAAGTTCCAGGATAGCCAGGCTACATATAGAGAGATGCTGTCTCAAAACAACAAAAAAGCAAACCAGAATGTGTTCTGTATTGCACTTGCCCTACTCTCTGGGATGTGGGCGTTGTGTGGCATACAGTTGACAGAAGGACCCCGGTTAAGCCTTTCTTAGACTGCAATGCTGATGTTATAGCACCTGGTCTTATCCCACACCACTTACAATATCAAAAGCAGGTTAATGTGCATGGATACAAGGTGCTCCCCAATTCTGTGGTTTATGTTCTAGTTTATTTTGAGGTGTTGAAGATGGATGGATGTACCTGCCGTGATCTGACCCACATTCTTTCACTGGCAGGTGCTGCAGGCCCACGGCTCTTTACCATACACCAGATTGATGCCTGCACGAACAACTTGCCAAAAGCCCACACTTGGTGAGTTATTTTTGTAGCTTTTCCTCTGTCAGTGTAGGTAGGTGATAGTTCTAAACAGATTTGATTTTTCATTTATTCTTCTTGCTCATAAGTGGACCCTTAAGAGAAATGATGAGCACTTCTTTTTCGTGACTTAAAAACTGAAGTTATTCAGAAATGAGTAGGCAAACCCAAAGTGATGATGTCTGCGTTAGAGAACTGCTGGCTTCTAACTTTGTGACACCAAGACTACTGTGCTGTGTAACAGCACACTTGCTGTGTCTGTGGACTAGTTTTGAACAAATGATAAAGTCTGATTTGCTTATTCACAGCTTCAATCGAATAGACATTCCACCCTATGAAAGCTATGAAAAGCTCTATGAAAAGCTGCTAACAGCCATTGAAGAAACGTGTGGATTTGCTGTGGAATGATGAGCGCCAAGGACGTAACCTAGAACTCTTATTTATCCCCGGGCTGACAGCCTCCTTCAGCAGCGCTTCAGAGAACGCTGGAATACAGGGCAGCCCCCTCCCCTGCCCCTTAGATTCTAGGACACTGTGAGGGGAAAGGACAATTTTGAAATTCCTTTTCAAGGAAAAAATAAAGGTCTTTATGCTTTGCCATGAAGACACACTCAGCTGCTATTTAAAAATTAATACCTTGAACCTAAAGAATGCTGACTCCCTGCGTTTCCAGAGTTAGGCAGTATTCTACACTTAAAGACTACTACTATTTTTATAAAAGGTTATCTATCCAAATTGCTTCACAGACTCGCATCTCTCACACAGCAAGACAACTCCAGCAGTCGGTACACATCACATTTCATTTTGACTGAATACATGATTTTTGAACAGCTCCTATACTTGCTCTTTGTAAAAACTAAATAAAAAAATATTTTGAATTGTTCCACCTTTGTAAAAAATTGGCTAAAGGAATCATTACCTTTATGAAATTAAGCCATTTACATGTTTAGTTGTGTTTTTCTATAGCAGAGTGTTATATTTTGCATTATGTGTGGGTTACCCTAGCTTAGGTGGGGTTTTATATTTTTCAAGTGTGACTTTCTTGGAAATTCCTAATACAACCATTTAAACTGAATTTATTTGCTATGCTCCCTGTTTTTAAGACAGCTTTTTAAAAAGGAAAAAAACCTTCATGTTCTTGAATCAAGAGGATCGGGTATTTTGGATTTACTTTCATCTTAAATTGAAGTACTGCATTTTTATAGCTTCTCTGCATGTGATGGGGTTTTCATTCTTTGCTGGGTCAGCTTGTCTTTTATATGCTATTTCTATAAACCAAAGTCTCTAATAAGTACATCTAACTTATATTTTAATTAAGTTCCTAAAAGGAAAATTTTTGCTCTAAAGATTGTTTAGCTTAGAGAGCCCTGCTATTACCTCCTTGGAAGAACTGGAGGTGGCAGTGGGCATAATGGGTAGGGAATGTTGTACATGAGTGAAGTCAGGTGTGCTGGCCATGCCTGTGATCCTGCTCCTGGGAGGCTGAGGCAGGGGGAGTAGTTCAAGTTCAAGGCCAGCCTGAGCTACATAGCAGATCTTGCCTCAAGAGTGACTCTAAGTCTATTGTACAATTTACTCTAAAACTGAAGAGTTCATTTAGAATTAAGGGAGTGGAACCCTGGCTGCCACAATGCTGATTTCCAAGCATTCAGGTTGAGTTTTTAAGGTGTATGGCTCATCCCGTGATCCAGAAGGTAACCAAAATTCTGGGGTGAGGGATTGTAACCATCTAAAATCACACTGGATTTTAAATTCAACCATACAACGCACTATTATTTTTAAACATGTTGTAAAATAAAAATAGCAAATTTTGATGAGCTTGGACACAAGGACATGAAGAACACTTGATAGAAATTGTGACTTAAGCCTGGTGTCTGACACCTGTAATCCTATCATTGAGGAGGCAGAGGCAGGAGGATGAGGAGATCAAGACCAGTCTGGTATACACGTGGGTTTGAGGCTACTTTGAGACCCTGTCTCCAGAGGATGAGGACCACAACTGACTGGAATGCAATGATAATGAGATGCTACTTTCAGTGGTTTTTCCATGCAGTGTAAAGCAGGCAAATCCCATCACTTTTGAGTGCCTTTTAACTTTCTAACAATGACTTGACAGAGCTTTAAAGGAATTCACCCTATCTATGTAACAGTCTGCAGTAGCACATGACATCCGAAAACATGATTCAGATTTCAATTTCAAAATTACATTACCTGATTACTTACAAATAGGTGCTAAGCCAACAACAACAACAAACCCCAGAGTCGTTGAACCTGGACTTGCCTTGTGTTTGATGTGAATATTTATGTTTCCACGTGTCCTTCCTCTAGTTGCGCTGTCTCACCATCCCCCTTCTTGCCATCAGCAAAGCTTAATTCTGACCAGTGGTTACTTTGTAGTCCTCAAATAGTTACAAGGCCACTATTTCTTGGCAGAAAGTTTTAAGGTAGTGCTATGGATCCTGTACATCGTTTTGCAGTTTGTTGCCCTGTATTTTTACAGTGCTCCCACCCCCATCTAAAGGCCAGAGCACAAATTAATTCCTCGTCTCCTAAATCCGTTGTAATTTGCTTTCTTTGATAACACTAAATCTGCTCTGAACTTCAGTGCGTTGGACGAATAGCACTGATGGTGATGGTGTTAGGTGCTTCCAGCGCCTGCAGGGTTGGCAATGCCTTGTCTTTCAGCTGCAGCTTACTGTCAGAGGCTACATGTGGTTAATGTCCGCACACTAGGATGATGATTGTACCAAATGCTGAGTTGCTTATTCTAGATGTAATTAGTTCACTTTATGTAATATTCTTCCTTTTCTCAAACTGACTTTAAAAACAAAGTTTTATCATTTTCACTGTATTTATTGCAGAATGTTTTAGCTTTGATATTCTTTGTATTTTCACTCATTTGTTACATGAGCTTTATCAATAACATCTGTATAAATGGTTTTTAAAAATTAACTATGTATGTATGTGCCCATGCCGAAGTTGAGCAATAAAATGAATGCTGTTTGCACTGCCACAGCAGCGAAGTTTTTAAAAATACTGAGTTTTTACTTGTTTTGAAAAACATTTGGCTTTTCACAGTGATAGCATGGAGTCTTGGAATGAGAAGAAAACAGCTTTTTTTTACAGGGCTCCCTTGAGGTGGAGCAGACAGGTGAGTGGTTCTGTGCTGTGGCACACGAGGAGCTCCCAGCCGTTGTTGGGGACTGTGAGGTGATGGGACTTCTGAGGCTGTCTGTGGTTAGTGGAGGAAATACGGATATATACATCCTGGCCTGCCTGGGGCTGGTAGATGGCCTAATGTTTGCCAGCACAGCTTGGTGTTGAACAGTAAAACCTTCAAGATGAAGAGAGATGAGTTACAACTCTGAATGGAATGCCAGCTTATGAAAGCACAGCTAAAACTATAGGTAGAACAGAAATGCACCTAGTGTGGTCTGCGAATCTCTACACAGCAGAGGCAGCAACAGAATGGAACATCTGGGAAATGCAGAGCAAACAGCAGTGATGTGTGACAGACAGTTGTAGACAGTGTTGTATAGCTACTTCCTCTAGTTCTTCCTAGAGGGAGGGAGAAGGGAGGCTCACGGGACCCAGGAAGCCCATAAAAACTTCCAAGGTATGTTCATGCAGTTTTGAAAGGAAAAAAAAAATAAAGGTGGAGAGACTTTCAGGGGAGCTGCACTTGAGTGATACTGCTGTCATTTCAGAACGCATCTGGAAGGCTCTTCGGTAGTGCGCTCCTGTAAATAGCCCCAATAAACTGACTGCTTCATCAAATTAAACTTGGGTGGTATTGTTTCTTTGTTGCCAGTTTCCTGAAGTGGAGAAATGTTTGAGTCTCCAGGTGGATGAACATGCTGTACTTTTTCACATTAAGCTCCACAATCCTGTGTTTATTGACTTTATCTAAAACAAAATTCTATTACATTAAAGATTTTTGGTATTTAATAGTATATTAATCAAACCAGTTTGATTTGATCACTTTGTTTAAAAGTAGTTCTGCTTTGTGGTAGCCAGTAGTTCACCCCTGTGATTTATGACAGGGTAAACACATTTGAGTTTTCTATCACATAACCACGGCAGGATCACACAAGAGGCCAAGAGACTAGTTACAGGATAAATGAGGCAATTTCACAGAACAGTTGCCTTTTATGCTAATGCTTTAACTGTAACTAGATAAACCAGTTTAAAATTAAAATTTATTTTATTTAAAAGGTAAGTAACCCCAGCACCCAGGAGTCTACTGGAGGGTTGAGAGGTTGAGGCCAGCCTGAATTTCACTAATTAGGAAGGCCTGTCTTAAAACAAGAGAAAAGCTCTTCCCTAAATGTAACTTGCTCTTCTCATCAAGTTCTATAATTTTCCAGCGTGCTAGGCTAGGCTGGTGGCTTCAGAAGATTATCAGTTCAGTGGCTTGTGGATTAAAGTCATGCACTGCTACACCCAGATTATCACCAGCCTCTGCACAGTCAACACAGAACTCACTGGTTCGTGTGAAGCTAGTCATCCCTGAGTGGAGACCACCTCTTCTGGCCAGGAAGTAGATGAGGCTAGGGAAAACGAAGTCAGCTCCCATCGTGGCGGATGAGGACTTCAGGCTAGATAGCTCCTGAACCCCAAAACAGTAACCATTATTGGCTTTATCCAGTCTGTTGGATGCTGCCCTTGGTCCTGGATGTTTTCTTTAGCAGTTAACAGCTTTTGTTGGCCTCCATCAAGAGACTGCAGGATTGGGCTGGCAAGACTTGCAACTGCTTTAGTATAAAACATGTCTTTGTTCCCCCTTTTTCAGGTTTTAGGGTTATAAGTACAAAAGCAGTAAGCTTTAAAAAATAGTTTTTATTTTTAAAAATGGTAAGTTTTGGCATGAATACATAGATAACGCATTTAAAAAGTAATTCTGGTTTAGACAGTTTACTGGCTCAGGTCTAGTTCTGTCCACATTATTAAGGTCTCTAGAAATCTCACCTATGACATTTGGCCTCTTGGGGAGGGATTTTTACTGTACTGGAAGGAAGCCAGTTGCAGCCGAGCTCTGAAGCGCTCCGCTTCTAGTTCCCGAAAGAAAGCATCATCGTCATTCTGGGTTATCATGTACTGCAGCTGCTGGATCTCCTTCTCCATCTTAGCTCTCAGCTCCCTCTTCACTTTATGCAACGTCTGAAAGAGAACTCATGTCAGTCTACAGCTCATGACTTACCCAGGCTCCCCACTACTCTTACCCCTACCTGCAGGCTCCTAGCAAGCGCCTCCAAGACCATAGCAGGTATGTTAGAGCCCATCAGGTATTTTGGAGAAGAGATGGGTCCTCTTACTCATATTCTGTCCATTCTTTTAGAGTTATAGTTAACATTTTCTATTTCCTTTTAGGAATAGTTCCTGTCCTGTTATTACCTGAGCCTGAGATTTCTCTCTGGCTTTGAGTTCCTGACGCTCCTGTGATATGGCTTCTGCCAGCAATGAAAACTGAGGAAAGAAAAACAAATCTTCCATCACAGTGCAATGATTCTTAATACTCCATCTTAAATCTCAGTGGAACTAGGACACACATTGTACACTGTTGCCAGGGATTAGCTTATTTCATCTTAAATTTGCCTTAGAAATGAGCAGTGAAGCTTATATGGTGCTGCAAAGCTCTGTGCCAATTTGCATATTAACCAGCAATGAACTAAGCCAACCTGATAGGTGGTTGGGATTGAACACACTAATGGCAGCGGCAAACCCACCTGGTCCTTATAGTAGTTTTCCATCGAATCCAGCTCATTCTGGTGCTGTCTCTTTTCTTCGTTGCGTTTCTCTTTGGCATAGTTTCTTAGGTCTCGTAGTCTTTGCTTCTGAATTTGTAAACCCTCTTCAAACAGTTTCTTAAAGATCTGTTGGTTATTTAGTCGTTGATTAGACTGCACTTTTCACTGAGGAATATGACGATTTTGCTTACCTAGAGGTATACACTAATTGTTTTCACAAGGGCTTTTCAATATAACAGCTTTACTCATTATTCACAGACATAAAATTAACTCTCAAAATGTGCATACACCATTAGTAGGTTTTAGGAGACTCAGTCCTGTGTAACCAGCACAAGTTTTCAACATTTCCATCCCCCCCTCAGACACGAAACCCCATACTCATCTGCACTACTATGTTCTCCCATTCCTGGTCTGTGGATTTGCCTTTTCTGGACACAGCCTTGACCTGGCGTGCTTTGAAAGTAGGACTGCTTACAGACCTCAGGTGTGTCACTCTTGTCACTGTGAATATAAACTGTGCTCACAAGTTGAGCTGACAGACACGAGTCCCTTTTAGCTGTTAGTTTTGGTTGCTCTGTGGATATGAATATGTGTGTGTATACATATATATGTATGTATGTATATAAAATCTCCATCCATCTACCCAAACGTATGAACCCTATACAGCATTCCAGTAACCTTTTAGAAGTGCTGCCAGACTTCCCAAAAGCAATCACACCATCACACAACCCTACCAGTCCTGCAGCATGCTCCATCTTCATGTCTTCACCAATTCTCTATATTTTAGCCATCCTAGTGGGTCTGTGTTCTGTGATTAGTATTTCCCTACTGATGAATGGTGCTCAGAATCCTCTCATGTGCCACCAAGATTCTTTATTGCCTTCAGAATTCTCGAGCATCCATTGTATGTAAGGCACAATGGAAACCAATGCTTCTGCACCTCACTAAATACTTAGCTGAAGGTCAAGGATCAGCATTTGGGCAGCCACCATAAATCAACTGTTCAAGAGGTTTTGACATACCCAGTTGTCTTCCCTTCATAAGGAAGAAATCTTCATAAAAGGCTACAGCTGACAAGTCACACATTCATTACCTTATTACCTTAAGCAAGTTACTTAACTGCCTCAAGCCATAGCAGTATCTTCCTCAAGAAATATTTTGATTTGCCGGGCAGTGGTGGTGCACACCTTTAATCCCAGTACTCGGGGCGGGGGCAGAGGTAGGTGGATCTCTGTGAGTTAGAGGCCAGCCTGGTCTACAAGAGCT
>LOJH01011279.1:0-26638 GCA_001685095.1 Ellobius talpinus
ATATAGTTTCTGTGTGATTATTTTGGGGCTGAGCAGCCGGGAACCAACAAGTGGTCTCCTTCTCCTCCAACACACGCATAAGAAATAATCCTGACATTGCAAATTTTTTATCTGATAGGGGAAGAAGATTTTTTAAGGTCAAGATTGTTGTGTCCTATGAGGAGAATTCAACAGTAAATAGCTGGGGTCCTTGGAACATGGCTTGCACAGTGCATCAACAAGAGTAAGCTCTATTTCTTTTTTATCTTCATATATTGACTTAACAAGCTATTCAACTTTTGATTGCTTTTTCAAACTGAATTTAGATGGGCTTCATTTCTACTTTTATTTCAAATAATTAAGCACCTGAAACTTAGAATTTCCAGTGTTTGAAATTTATTTATTTATTTATTTATTTTGGTTTTTCAAAACAGGGTTTTTCTGTGTAGCTTTGGAGCCCATCCTGGAACTCTCCCTGTAGACCAGACTGGCCTCAAACTCACAGAGATCCAATTACCTCTGCCTCCCTAGTGTTGGGATTAAAGGCATGTGCCACCACCAATAAAACTGATTTTTATATGTATTCACAACATTCATAGAATTCCTTTGTTTTTGAATGCTTATTTACACAATTTAACAATTATTTCTTATATGGATTTTATATAAACAACATTTTAATTGCTAATAATATATTTTCTCAAAAATTCCTAAGTGGTTCACTGAAAAACAGAATGTGTTCAGTTTCAGGGATGAGGGTTCATATCTTGGGTATCTGATTAAAATCAGCTATCATTTTTACCAAAAATAGTTATCTGTTTGAGAATATGCTTTAGCCTGGATTATCTTTTACTTTTGAAATTATCAACAGTCTTATCCATGAATATAATAGAGTAGATGCTTCTAGGAAACTGGGGATCATTTCCTTGCTTCATGTAATCATATTGAGAGTCACAATGAAGACTTCTGAGTGAATGGCCAGTGACCAAATAGTTTGGGCATACTGGGAAACTGCAGAGTGTAAATTCCCATGCCCCATTCAGTACTATCACAGTGGAAATCCTGATTAGACAATGTAGTGACAAACACTGACACCAGGCTGGTGCTCACTGGAGTAGGCTGATAGCCAAGCATGTGAGCCTACAAATGCAAGGGCTTTGTTTACTCTGAAACAACGGGCAGTCACTTGCTCTCTCTGTGTCTAGCTGTCATCTGTGTCCTATCAAATATCTATTGATTGTTTTCTCTTCCCAGGTGTCCTTTATAGAGAGCAAAGAGGTCAAAGTTATCATTGGATTTATGTAAAATGATTTGTAGATAGCTCAGAGCCAAAAGACACTTTGTGAGATGGATGCTTACAGATATCTATAGCAGACCCAGCTGTCTACTAGAACATAGGGCCTGATCTAAAGTTATTGGTACATCCTCTGAATTAGCTTTGCATCTCATATGTAACCAGCATGAGTTTATTATTTACAAATTGTTTTCCTCATGAACATGTCGGAAATGTCAGGTTCTTCATAAATTAAACAAGAATACACTGAGCAATACTGAACATAACCAGTATCACGTTTGCAAAATTGAGAGAAAAATACATTTACCAATGCTGTACCCCCACCACTGTAACAGAAAATAACTGAAGTTGATCTTCAATTTAAGCAGAGAAAGAGAGATCTGTTACTTTTGCCTCATGTCCCTAGAATAGAAACTAAATACAATCAATGTGCAACTTTAAGAATTAAATAAAATAGTATTTTGAAGAATCAATGATTACCTAGTTAAGAAACCAAATAATTCCCCTGAAAAAGAATGAAATACAAGTCTAAAGAGTTAAGAACCATTGAGTTGTTTGAATTCAGTGAGCATTTACATGATATTGTCATCTTATTTTCAGAGAGTACCTTCTCCAGGGTCTTGTTGCTAGTAAAAACACTCAGAATGCCTTTGTGTTTGTTTCTTCTTTTGTTGCTGTTGTTTCTTTGCTTTGTTTTGTTTTGGTTTTGGGTTTGTTGTTGTTGTTGTTGTTGTTGTTTGAGACAGGGTTTCCCTCTGTAGCACTGGATCCTGTTCTGGAACTTGCTGTGTAGACCAAGTTGGCCCCAAACTCACAGAGATCTGCCTGACTCTGCCTTTCAAGTCCTGAGATTAAAGGTACACCCTATCATCACCTGGTTCAGAACTATTATTTTATTTAAAAAATTATTTGTGTACAGATGTGCTATTGTCATAACATGTGTGGAAGTAAAAGAATATTATTATAAAACTGGCTCCCTCCTTCAGCTTTTATGTGGATTCGAAAGTTTAGAGTCTTTAATCATGCATACTTGCTGAGCAGTCTCACTGTCGTCAGGTCTAGAACTTTTATAGGATTAGAGGTGTGTGTGTGTGTGTGTGTGTGTGTGTGTGTGCACGTGCATGTGCCTTCTTCCATTGCAGACGATGCATTCCCAGTAAAAATGAGTAGGTCTTCTTTACAGCGTTTATATTTTAAACAGACATATTGTGCTAATGTTCAGAAATGGTCAGATGGCTTAAGCCACTGTCTGTCTCTTTATCCACAGACATGCTCACAATCTGACATGCTCACAATCTTTGCTAACATGTTTGCAAGTTTCGTGTAAGAATAAAATCAAGTAAACTATACAAAGTTCTAGGTATACAAAAATAAGAACTTTCAAATATTTGAAGGATATAATTCTACTAGAAGCTATACCCAAGCAGGAAGACAACTAGTTACTCTAGATGGGCCTTAACTAATGCAAAATGCTAATACTTAGAATCTTTCTGAGACCTCTTCTGCAATATACCCTTAGCTTTAGGTGTGGAAGCTGTACTGTACATAGATACATCTATGGTGACTGAGCATCTCAGCTCTACATTTTGACTTGTTGTAGATTTCTGTAATTGTGTCTGTCTGTTGCAAAGAGAAGTTCCCTTGATGAGGCCTGAGAACTAAGACATAAGCACCAGAGGATGAGTAAATTTAAGGTGACATTGTGTCTGCTAGGAATATTAGCAGTTACACCCATAAGGAATCACCAATGTGTTTAGCCCAGACATGCGCTAAACAAGGACAACAGTAGCCATAACAAGGACTGGAGAAAGAGCATGAGGCCTCAGCCCTACACAAATAATCGCAGGCAACAAAGAATGCTGAGAAGGGAAAAATTGTCTTCCTCAGAGGAGAGCACACCGATTGGTTATGCAATACCAACTATTCATCCATAAAAACATATACATACATGAAAGATTATAAGACTGAGCAGGTCGAATTTATCTATTTAGGAATGTATGTATATATGTATATTGGAAACATTAATGAACAAAGAGGCCATGACTTTGAAAGAGAGCAGGTATGGTCCTCTGGGAGGATTTAGAAGGAGGGAAGAAAAGATAGAAATGATATAATTATATTATAATCTTAAAAACAAAAGAAACAATTAAAAGAAAAAGCTAATATGTATATTTGGTTATGCTTAAGGTTCTTCAAAAGACTGCTAAAACTATCTCCCTTATATATCTCTATATGAAATTATCAATATGTTTAAGGAAATTGATAACTTTGTCATCAGTATCTTCAGATTAGGAAAGACAGCAAGTGACATCTTTGTAAACACATTGGCATAATAAAAGATAAGGCACAGAATTTGGAAATGTGTGATGTGGTTCATCAAGGCACCAGAAGCATAGCAAATCCCGGCCTTTTCTCCGGAAAGCACAACAGCATCGCTTCTTCTCATTTTCCACCCTGTGGCTGATGTCATCATCGGGCAGTTTTCAGAATGTGTGCTGGCAAATGGTGCTTTTAAGGGTTCATGAGGCTTCATCTCATGTGTACTTGTCAGGCTTATTCCTGAGGTCAGAATCTTGATTGTTTATACGATCTTCACTGGATACTGCAGTCTGACAGTCTTGTTCAACTGTGTTTCTGCAGTAAGGTTGAGGGGCAAACAGGGTACTGAAGAAATAGGCAGGTTTGAAGAAAATTAACTGAATGTGGTTTTTTTAGGCAAACATGTTGATATTTAATATTTTCCATTCTGAAAAAGTCATACGAGTGTCATATTATTAAATATACATTCTGTTGTCCCAAGAGTTTTATATTTGTGTTCTAATCTTAATCTATTTGTTTCTGCTACTTTGACACAACAGTGCTGTGTCGTCCCCTTGAGTTGACAATTGCTCTTTGAGAAGGTGCGTCTTCATTATTTTCAAAGGTCAGAATGCTAGCCTGAGAACTCAACACACGTTAAGGGCTATTTCTCAGAGGGGTTTCATAGGCAAATCTTGGGTGATATCACAGAGTGCACGAATTTAAAGGATAGTGCCTCATCCTGCTTTAAAGGTCTATTACTAAATCTCCACTTGATTTCTTGTATCATGTTAAACATTTCAGTATACTCAAGTTATGGTTTGTGGGACAGGAGCAGGGAAATAGAATGCTAAGAGATTGAAAAGGTCTTTAAAGCGACACCTTCCCATTCTTTTACAGATAGACAGCAGGGTCCTCAAAGTTTCATGGTAATTTTAGGTATTCAATTGCTGAATATATAAATAATCCTTCAGTATTTTCTTAAACTATTCACTGGTACTTTAAATAATATGATATTGACAAATTTCACTCTCTCCCAGTAATCTACACATGGATTTGTTCAAATCTTTATTGCCCAGGATCTAAAACATCTACATAGTCTACTCTACATAATGCATTCAAAAATAGTACATACTTGAAATTTATTACTTTAAAATATAACTGAAAATATTTGGAAATTATTCACAGAAATTACATTGTATTATCCAGATGTGAGAAGTCCTTTGCATGAATGAATCCTGTCAAACATTTTTTGAAGTCGACTGAGATCACTGTGGTAAGAGACATGGTGATCATTTTATTACTCAAATTTGGGCACTCCTTAGAAAAGTAGCTATGTGAAAGTATTGGAGATGACATTTGGTAGAGAATGCTAGATGGAATTTACCTGATGTGGGATGTCCTTCTGTGTGTGTGCTGCTTTTATTGGTTGATAAATAAAGCTGTTTCAGCCAATCACTTAGTAGAAGTGGGAAATCCGAAGAGAGAGAGAGAGAGAGAGAGAGAGAGAGCAGACTCGAAGAGCCACCAAAGGAGAAAGATGCCAGAACATTACCTGTTGATAGAGGTTTCTGTCCTGCCCAGACCCGCAGCCATTCAATCCCAAAGAAACACACAGAGATCTACATTAACTATAAACAGGTTGGCCTAATAGCTCAGGCTTCCTATTAACTCTTATATCTTACATTAACCCATAATTCTTGTCTATTTAGCCATGTGGCTTGGTACCTTTATCAGTGGGCATTCTTATCATGCTTCCTCTACATCTAGGTGACTACTGCAGACTGAGCCTTTCCTCTCCCTAGAATTCTCCTGTCCTGGTCACCCTGCCTATACTTCCTGCCTGGCTACTGGCCAATCAGCATTTTATTAAACAAGTACAAGAGACAAATCTTTACAGGGTACAAGACCATTGTCCCTCAGCAATTACCCATAAGTTACAGCCTCATGACGATACATAAATTTATTGAAATGGGTTGATTTAAGATGTAAGAGCTAGCTAAGAATATGCTTAAGCCATTGGCACAACAGTCTTGAAATTAATATAGTTTCCATGTGATTATTTGGGTCTGGGTAGCCTGGAAATGAAAGCTCAGTCTCTGTTTACATTTAACTATCAAGCAGAAGGATTCTATTATCATTTGAGGAAAGCAAGCAAGAAACAACAGTAAACTAAAAAGTTAATGTGCTGGGACTGGAGATATTTTCCTAATTGAAATGTTACAGAATATGGATGCACAAATACCCTTTAAAGCTTAGGTCAGCATAGATCTTAATAAGAAGGTTCTTGAAAACACAGAGGAAATAAAGATGACTTGGTTACCGTACTCCATGTTTGCATACATTTGATAAAATTTTCCGAGATGCCTTTTCCTTTTTTCTTGCCATGATAGTAATACACTGATATAAGTGCCATGCTACTTATTAGTACAAATTACACAAGCATTCTCATTTTCTATTCTTTGGAAAAATTGATATAATAATTATAATTTTCAATACTTTGAAAAGCTTGCAGTATAAAGTAATAAATTTTATTTTCTGTATATTTTACTTAGCAAGTGTGGTGGAGTAGAAACTCAGAAGTTACCTGTTAATTATCTAACATGATTATTTCTGTGACTATGTGTAGATAGTAAATGCAAAAATAATGCACAACATTTTGTACATGTAAAACATTGAATAAGTCAATTTTGTGACCATCACACCAAAAATGTGTCAAATTCCAGGAACTAGAAAGAGAGGAAACTAGGTCATTAGTACTGAATCATGAAAAGAATGCTCTTTTTCTCAATATTTATGAACAGAGATAAACTCCTATGTGGGGAAAAATGAATCCTGTATCAGTTGCTTCCATGGTAACATAATAGATCTCCTTAGTGCGGCTGTACGCTCTCCACCATCTCCAAGATTAGCATGATCCAAGGGCACAGCTGGGAACATGTTAGATTTCAACGTGTCCTCTCATAAGAGATCTCCTGAGTGCAGCTGTATTCTCTCCATAGTCTCCAAGACTCACTTTATCCAAGGGCACAACTGGGGTCAAGGTAGTTTTCAAATGGTCATCTCTGGAGCACCTCCATCCTACTTCAGGGCACTCCAAAGGTAGCATGGTGGAATGAGATTAAATATTCCTACTTGAAATATGTTTGTGTACACATGGGTTCCTCCCTGTAACTCCTGCTGCTGACAGGAGAGATTTGTGAGATGACACGGTTAAACTTTAAGAAAAAGAAATAGAAAAATGAGTGTATTTCCCTTTGATAGAATTTTAGAAATAAAATAAAAGTCCCTTTGAACTCCCTCAAATGCTCTGATACTCTCAAGTTCCTCTTCAATAGACTACATTTGCTCTGTGAAAGCTTACAGACTCTCTGCTCTCCTCCCCAGTATCTTCCTTTGAGCCCCTCTCATGTCCAAAATGTGGCCTTTCTGGTCCCTACACACCAGCCCCTGGTCCCCACACACCAGGCCCTGATCCTGTGGTCTCACACACAGTCTCATTTCTTCATGCTAGAGCAAGTACTCTTTTATCTTTACTACATTCTTCCCCAATGACTCCATGCAAATGTCTCCCTTTTTAAAGTCCCTGCTAGATTCTCTGGTCAGCCACTGATTTTGATGCTTAATCTGCTGGCTGTTGGTGGTGACTTTCTCTTCCAGACCTTTCCTGATATATGGATTCTCTCTGAATTTTACCAATACTCTCCCCCCTTTATATAGTTATCAAATATTTTATTAGCTTCACATGTGAGCACCAAGAACTAGAGAAACAAAGGTTCTGTTTTAAGGAGCCACTTGTTGGTTCCTGGCTGCTCAACCCCAAAATAATCACACAGAAACCATATTGTTTTAAACACTGCTTGGCCCATTAGCTCTAGTTTCTTATTGACTAACTCTTACATATTAATTTAAGCCATCTCCATTAATCTGTGTATTGCCATGTGGCTGTGGCTTCCCGGGTAAAGTTCCAGTGTCTGTCTCCAGTGGAGCTACATGGCTTCTCCTCACTCTGCCTCCTTTCTCCCAGCATTCAGTTTAGTCTTCCCCTCCTACCTCTGTTCTGCCCTGCTGTAGGTCCAAAGTAGTCATTTATTATCCAATGATATTCACAGCATATAGAGGGGAATCCCGCATAAAAGGTAACTTCAAATAATGGACATGGGTCTGATTTGTATCTCAGTGGGGGGAAGTTTTCTTAACATATGTTTAAGTTCAATCCTCAGCATAAAAAATAGGGGAAGGATAATTTAATAGAGATTATCATAACTTTTTGCTTGGTCCTATCACTGCTTGTATAAACTCCTTAAGAATTTTGTGTGCAAAACAAGAAATACGTTATCTTAAAAGTTCATTTTATTTAATTTTTGAAAATTTCTCATTAAGACACTGTTTTTACAATCATTTCTAACCCTTTCTCTTTTCATTCCAACTCCTCTCATCTTCAATAATATTCTCTCTCAAATCATGACCTCTCTTTTTTAATTATTATTTTTCTGTTGTATATGGGTGTCTGTGTGTGTCTGTGTATGCATGTGTGTATATGTCTGTGTAATTGTGTATATGAGTATGTGTACATGTGTAGCTGCAAATATGAGTGCACACAATTCCACAAAATCCATTTAGCTTTCTAACAGTACCTGAATGCAAAAATCTTTGTAGTGCATTGTAGCACAAACATTAATGCAAAGCTTCCTTCTCTTCTATCTTTCAATATTGCTGTTATTTAAATGAACTGTGTAGCTAGGTAGATATGTTTTAGTAAGAGATGAAAAAGAGAATCGAATATTGGAGGTATCCTGAGGACCGAAGGATAAAGTGAGGAGATAGAGGAGTAGCTTTGAGAGAAGACCCAGTTGGCTATCAATGGACTTTTAGGGTTCAGTTGCTTAATCATAATTAATAGTTGTCACTTAGTGCTCTAATCTGAGAAGGTGACACAGAGGCCATGCAGACTGGTGCAGGGAAACAGCATCCATGCCATCTCTCTCGGCTGTTCAGGGTAACATAGGTCACACTTGACTTTCCCAGGACTTATATAACAAGCAAGCAAAGAAGACTCAGACTTCATTTTAACTTTTCTTTTCTTACTTTCTTCTTTACAAAAGGAATAAAAAACACTTTGTTTTCAAAGACAAATTTGGGTGAGCATGGCATGGAAACAGAGATTTAGGTTATCCCAAATCCCAGCATGAAAAAAAAATTCCATTAAGTTTCTATAGTTTTACAGAACAAAGAAAGTCATAAATCAAGGCAAGTTTAGAAAACAATGTTGGGTTCATCAAAAGAGGTGATTACAGCAAGTGGAGGAAAGCCTTCCTACAGGCTTTCTATGCTGTCAGAAACATCCCTAGCTGGTCCAGGGACTCTGGACTAGTGTTAGCTCCTGAATAGCTATTGCCCACCTCTGTGTTGTCAGAACTAACATCCTGTGACTGATAGACAAAACACCCTTGGAAATCTGTTAACTCAGCAGACAACTAGGACTTACTAAGCCAATAGCTCTTCTTTTCAAGCCTGTGTTTGAATAGTTTTGAGAATAATACTTCTTAGTAAACAAGTTATAGCCTCCTAAAGAATCACTTTGTGGTCCTTCTGCCCTCTCTCCCACCATACTCTTAGAGCCTTAGTGTAGAGGTTGTGTTGCCGATGTATTATCTGGGTTTGGGCACCGCATGTTCAACGGTTCTCTGCATTTTGAGCAGTTGTGGATCTTTGTGATAGTCTCTATCTAATGCAAAAAGAAGCTCCTTTGATGAGGGGAGGAGCTGCACTAATCTATGCATATGATGAGTCTCTAGAATGGGAAGAGGCAGAGCAGTAGAGTCTCCTTTATGGAAAGAGCCAAAGAACCAGAACTTTGTTGTGACATTGTACCTTTTATATGAAGCAGGGAAGCTGCATCCATGAAATTTTAATAACATTATTTAATAAATAATGCCAGCACAAGGACAATACAAGTTCACACACCAACATGGATTGGGTAATCTCACAGGGTCTCAACCGTAGATGAAGAGTTACAGACATTAATGTTTGTTGAGAGATAGAAAATCGGTCTTCTCCAGGAATGGGCATTGACTGGTTTTCTGATAAGAATTGGTCTACCCTAAACATATTTACATATGGTGGTACTAAATTGATTCTGAAGGCTATATTTATATATACATGTTAGAAAGCATGTATTCACACACATGCACACACACATGTTTATATACAGGTATATCTGCCCTGAGGTATACTGGCATTCTAAAGACCATTTATCATGCCCTCTTCATATAAACTTCATACACTATAAGTTTTCAAGAAAGAGCAAAATGACAGAGTCCGAACCCAACATCACTGCCATGGGCAAAAAAGCACAAACTGTACCAATGCAAAACTTACCCTGTCACCTTTGCAGTCTGGAGCTCAAGCTATCTGCATCCTGCTCTTCCCTAGAGGGTGCTTCTGACCTCTGCTTCTTTAAGTCAGCCACCAGAATGTTGTCTGAGGCAATACACTGGACTGACTTGTCTCACATGTCATTCCAAGATTCTGGCTGTTAGGGTCTCCACAGCACAATGGTGAATGCATTTTGTAACATGGCATAAGGGACTTTGCAGATGCAGTTAGTGTTAAGAAACATACAGGAAGGTCTGAACTTTTGGCATTTCAGATGGCATTGTGCTCTATGTATAGGGTCATATTCTTAGCTATCTTGGGATAGAGGATGCTATTGGGCTCTAGGTTGGACACACTTGATGGACTATCTTGTGGGTTGTTCAATGGCCCTACCCTTAAGATGTGACTGCTAACTGTAAATAGAGGTTGGAATTTCTCCTCCAGAGACTTAAATAAGGCCAAAATTCAAAGTGATGTGGATCAAGCCTGCTTCAAATGACATAAAGGAATTTTTTTAAAACAAAATTTATAGAAGGATTTTATTTTGGATTGAATTTCTGATGTAAGTCACATCAGACCAGATGAAACCAGAATGGAAGATGAAATTACCTGGCGTGAGTGAGTAGGAAATGTGTAACATGCAACAAACCCATTTAGGAGTTTATTAGGGGTGTGTGGAGAGAGAGAGAGAGAGAGAGAGAGAGAGAGAGAGAGAGAGAGGATCTGAAGATGGTGCCTCCAGCCTTTAAGGGATGCCTAGCACATGTGCACAGGCAGATGGCATGGTTACATCACACACAGATGATGGAGCTCACACATGCATGAAAGGGCTTACACATCTGTGTCATATATAGATGATGCAACCATGTTGCACGTGGATTATGTGGGGTCCTTTAAGATTCCTGGGACCATTACGTACTTCTGCCTAAGGGCTTGTCTGCACATGCATGGCCCTGGAAGCCGGAAGCCATGTTGTGTGTCTGAATCATTACAGAAGAACATTTGTAACTGGCCATAGAATCAAAGTACATATTGAAATGGACCAGTATTTCAAATAACCAAGATATTTCCAGTTTTCTGTCTCCCTCCCCAAAGACCTGTTTCCAACAGTTTGCACAGAAAAACTTAATGACAGTCCCTGGAGAGATGTTACATGTCACAGGGAGCAATCTACAAAGCTGGTTTTCTGACAGAACTTCAGTGATGCAGTTAAGTTAGAATGTTGCAATCTCACAACTAAATTATCCTGGGCCATCACTACCACCCAGTTACTATCTCTTTTTTGGACCACTTCTATGTGTAAAGTAGTATCTCTGCCACTGTCATTTGAATATTAGATAAGACTTTGAAATGTATGAAGAAATCCCCAGATTCTAGCAATTCCAACGTTGAGAATGCAGCAGATCATGTCTAAGGCCTACAGCAAAGGTTCCCACTTTTGACCTGATGTTCCCACAAATGTACCTGAAGGTACCTTTATTTATGACTTTCTGTCTTCTCTTATAAACCTTTATGTAATGGTTAGCACATGTTGGGACATAGACTGTGTAGTAGCCTAAATCTGTGTTCTGGGCTATGGTTGTTCATATTTCACTCCAGAATAAACTCTCATATATTCTCTTTGAGATGCTTGCTATTTCTTGTATGTAATGGCATGGCCATACGTTGGGATGACATCTGTCGGGATCTAGCATCCACGTTATGTATGTTCCAGGGTAGTGGTGTGTGTATTAGAAATGCTAGGTAGGGGGAACAGAGATAAAAAAGAAATACAGAGACTTAGGACAGTACCAGGAGGGCAACCCAGTGAATACTGAATGTGCCAGTGTTTATTTCTTATGATCCTTAAATACCCTAATCCAAAAAAGAGGAAAGTAAAAGACTTTTTTATCATGATACAAGGAACAAACAAAGTGATTACCATCTAAATACCAAAAACACCATATAACCACACCCTACGTCAGGATATCTTGTTTGTAACTCCTCCTGAAGTCAGACTTTCTGTCAGTAGCAGAAAGAGCAGGAGTAGGCTTAAACTCTCTGGCTCTCAGTCAAGGTGGAGCAGACCCACTTCTGTGGGCCCCCACAATGTAAAGTGGTCGACCCTCTGCTTAAGCCTACGATGAAAGACCCTGAGCTGAACATTCATTCTATTTTGGGTTCCTTGGTTCCATTGCCTTTGGTGTCTTTCTGATTGCAGAGATCTAACCCTCCGAGCTCCCAGGGACTTTTTGTCTTGTTTACCAGATGCGATGCAGCCCAACTTCAGAATTGCTAATAAAGGCCAATTACATCTTGAAGCTAAATTTGTTGCAATTTTGTCTTTTGACAGTGTAAATTATTCAACAGGTCACAGCCTCCTAATGCCCAAGGAAACATGAGCTTGGGGCCTATTTGTATGCACTAAAACTTTGTGTTCTTTCAATTAGATACAGTTTTTAAAATTGTGAAGTGATTGTGAGAAGGCTGCACACATTCATAATTGGAAACGGATTCTATATCATATTGGCTGTGGAAGACCACAGTTCTGGTTGAATTTATTTATGTGTAAGGGGGAAATAAATGCCAATAATAAGAAACAAAGAAGGCTGACAAGCAGAAATGAATCGTAAAGCCCACTGTTCTGACCAGAGAGCTTTGCTGTTTATAAATTGGGTTCCACACAAACAGACACTGTGTATTTTAGTGCCCATTAAAACTGAGAATTAACAGCATCCAGCAAATTCTGTGATAATGCCTACACTTCTTTCAACCTTAGTGGTAGTCAAGAGTGGAAGAACACACAGTCAAAAGCTTCTAAGGCCATACTGGAGCAGCAGGAGCCCTCCTGCTCATCCTCAGTGTATGTAGCAGGCTGTGCTAATAATATCATAAATTATAAGAAATGGGAAATTATGTGTATCTCACAATAAAATATTTAATCTGAAGGGAACAAGCTGCTCTTGGCTACACAGAACAGGAAATCTATTTATTATGTGAGGATATTTATCAAACTGAGTCTCAATTTAAAAAAAAACCTGACAGCTTAAAGACTTGAATTTGAGATAGTATTTGATATTACTTTAAAAAGTTAAGACACTTATTAGCATCTAATGTGTGCTTCAAATGAGAGACAAGTTCTGGCTCTTTTGTCTAGGATTCCTGATCAAATATAAATACATATTTCAGTTGCTACACATCTTTAAATTTAAAAGTAGAATATGATAGAGCAAAATGACAAACAATACAGTTGAAAATATCCCCAATTGTAGTTACTTCTATTAATCTACCATGAGTCTCCAAGTGCACTAGAGCAAAGTGAAGCATCTGACATGAAAAAGTGACAATCTTCAAATAGGTAGGGCTTTCATCTTCAAGATGAGCATGACTATACCTATTAATAGTTTAAATTCCATATTACTGTGTTTAAAGCTATTCCCTCCTGAGGCTGTACCGTTCCACTACTCTTCACTGTTCATTATCTGAGGGTTTTCCACTGGTGAACACAGTATTATAGGAACATTTCTTCTTCTTCCATATTGCTGGAGTTACTTTTCAGACCAATAAGTATTCTATAAATGCAACTGAGTGTGTATAGAAAAGGATGCTAGGTAGCAAGGTGATATGATTGAAGTCCTGTCTTTGTGGGTAAGCGTGTATGCTAACCCTTCAGAGGACCCAAATTTGGTTTCTAGAGCCTACATGAGATTCACAACTACATAAAAATCCACCTTTAGAGCATCTGATGCTTTCTCTCTGTATTCCTCTTATATAGTATTCTCTCTCTCTCACACACACACACGTACACACATGTACATGTACACATGCATACACATAGAGGAGGCATAGAAAATAAATATTTAAAACTGTAGTGAAGGTGAATGTGAGAAAGGGGCACAAACAGTTAAGAAAGAAAGGACACAGGAGGGGATAGCATCGGGAAAGCTGTGTTTTACCACAATGAAAGATCCGTCCATTTATTACAAAAGCAATATGGAGGCAGCATGTCATTTCCCATGAAAGATGTATTCGGGCTCAACAGTAGATGTTTTCTCAAGAACCACAATAGTTATTAACTTAAGACTTATAAAACAGATGTTCAAACATGAGTAATCTGTTAGTTGAATGTATTTACATAGTATTCCATATGCATGAACTCATCTGGATTAGATAGGAAGTAAGGCATGCAGGTGATGGATTGCCAGTTGAGTGACTAAGGTAGAGCTCTGTCTCGCCCTTTGCTTCCATGCTTTAACCACCTTTGCAATGTTTTACATAATAAGATACATGGTAGGTGAGCAAATATGTGCCCTCTTAGGTTTTGCCTACAAATGTTCATTAGAAATACAGCTTCCCATTGGACAGATTGGAGATAAATGAGTCATAAACTAGGTACAGGAAGAGGAACTATGTGGAATTTTGAACATAAAGCAGCAGAAGTTAACAAAGTCAAGTAAGGAATAATCAGAGGCAGTGTTGGTAAAGACCAAAGATTTCTTTCTAGAGCAAAAAGTATTCAGTGTTGTGTCAGCAGGAGCTTTCTGATGGGCTGATGCTGTTAATAAAGAATGAAATGGCCAATAGCTAGGCAGAGGCGGGATAGGTGGAGCTGACAGGCAGAGAGAATAAAAAGGAGGCTGAAAAATGGTGACAAACAAAGAGAACAAGGGAGAAAGAGAGCGAAACATCGGGGCTGAAGTCAGGCAGCTGCCAGCCAGCCAGACACAGAAGCAGAGAAAGTGAGATAATAGAATGGAAGGAAAAGAAAAAGGCCTGAATCAAAAGGTAGATAAAGAGAAACAGGTTAATTTAAGTTAGAAGAGCTGGCCAGTGCAATGGTCTGTTCTGTCCCTTTAAGAGACAAGCCCTGCCCACTCCCTCCCCTGTCCACTGAGGCAAACAGATTGTTTTGCTTCCAGTCTGAGTCCCTTTTTTTCTGTCTCTCTCCCAAAGAGGCAGCTTTTGCTTTATTCCCTTCTCCCCACTTCTCCCCAATTCTTCCCTTCTTCCCCTCTCTCTATTTCTCTTTCTCTTTCTCTCTCTGCCTCTCTCTGCTCTTCCCTTTTCTCCCCTTACCTCCCATAACCCACTAAATAAATATCCAACCTCACTCTGCATGACATGCCTCTCACTCTCAGTCCCTCACCTGCCACGTGGCTCCTTACCTGGGATCCGCTGCCCCTCGGGAACCTACAGCATTTCATTTTTACCATAACAGCCAGAAACCAGCCTAAGCTGGGCCAAGCATTCAAAACTAATACTAAGTCTTTGTTTCATAATTTGGGAGCTCGTTGGTGGCCCAAAAGAAAAAAGATGGTACATATATTTCTGAGTTAACTTTATAGTTTAACTTGCTAAGAAGGAGTCAAATGTTCTTGAATCATACCATTTTACACTTCTATCTGCAAGAATAGAATAAAGTGCTCAGCTATTTAACATTATTTGTAGAAATCAACAAAAGAGTTCCTTTTATTTTTTTAAGCTCCCAATTGTACCAGGTCCACAGTTGAAACTCATAATGAATTTTAGCCTCTTTTCTATAATGATCAAGAGACTAACTTGCATCTCATGTGATCGTTATCCACACAACACACTTGTTGAAATATTTTGCTTTTCTTTCAGTGCTTCTTATTTCTCATGTTTAGATTGAGAGCCCTTTAAACATTTAGAGTATGAATCCATTCCCAAATACGCAATAAACTTTCACTAATTTCTGATATTTTTTTCCATTCTTTTAAAGAGGTTTCTTGAGGAAAGAGAGTTTTAAATTTGAAGATTTAAATTTATTAACCAATAAGTGCTATTTTTGTCTCAGAGATCAGCAGTCGAGATATTAGTGGAAACAATATAAAGATGGTTATAAAAAATCACAATATTGAATTAAATTGCTTAGAAAATGAGCAACAGCATGAAGGATGTAAGTTCAGGGACTATTTCTTAGAATCTTCCAAATTTTCATGAAGAGAAGGAAAAAGGCTTTTCCAGAACAAAGGCCAGTATAGTCTGTGTGAGGGGAGTGGTCACATGACCTCACAAACATCCTATGAGCTGAGGTCTTAGGGGTGAGAGCCAACATCAGAGTAGGATGGAACACTGAGGAATTGATGGGAATTTTCAACCATAAAAGTCTTATGATTTAGTAAAAAAGACAAGTCTCACTCAGGGGAGGAGGAGAGCAATCACTTTCTGTCTGTTTTTGTTTTAGATGAAGAAATGTCTGTCACCCATACTGATGGAAAGAAGGCAGTTAGAGGGAGATGGCTGATGCTATTGCAAAGAGAGCAAATGTTGAGGGTCTCCCTTCTGGGATGTGGAACAAGATCTGGACACAAGTTAGATGTCTCCTGCCAAACATGGAGCAGATCCTTTGCTGACTCATCAGTGAGTCAAGCAATGCAGGTAGGAATCTGGGACCCAGAAGGAACTTGCCAGTTTCTGAGGGTTTGTTGGTAGGAGAGTGTACACATGCTAGTGTGTTTCTCGTTGTTTGTTACCAGTAACACATATATAAAACTATTGAAGCAAGTGATCTTTTTTTGATGACTTTTATTGTGTTACCACTGCAGGTCCACGTGACTAACAGTTTTCCTTTTTGGTTGTATTCTTGGTTCATACCATCATCTTCCTACATGATTTTGTTTTGCTTGTTTTTAAAGTATTTTTAACTTGAGGGAAGGGAATATCTTGTCTCCATGTTATGTCAACCTTCATATATATCTAAAGCTAGAGCAAGGATAGCCTTTGTCCCCAGTGTGCTTACTTAGAGGTAAATTAATATGACATTTCAAAGTACTTTATTGCTCTGTTTTTATTCCTTGACAGATTCACACATATCTGTAATTCATTAATGTCATACCCTAGACACCACATCATTTTTTTTAAATCACTTCTGTTGAAACCCTTCATTGCAATAATTTTATGGTTTTTGTTTTGTTGTGTTGTGTTTTTTTGTTTGTTAGTTGCTGTATGTTTAGGTAGTGTTACTTAACATGAATAGGAGATGGTTTACTGGATCACGGACAAGCTAGCAGTGGTTACACCAATGAAGAAAGTGATTCCTCTGTAGCCACCACTGATTACTCAAAGTCCCGCAAAGGGGAGAGTGGAACATTTGTCCCTTCCTCGTCTGTGATGAGATGGAGATGGGCCTGGTATTATGTAGGTAGCCACAGCTGCTGCTCCCCCATTGTTGCAATGACCATGATGTGGCTAGAAAATATCCTGATTCTTATACACAAAGATTTCTCTTTTTGCATTGGCTTTATTAAAATCGATGTTATAATAAAACATATGAGAGATAGGAAGCTTAAGAAGAATTTTTAAGGATGAATTCCTTGATCATTTCGAATTTGATGAATGCTACATTTTTCTTAGAAATGTACAAGTCTTACAAATGTATTATTGGTCATGCTGAGAAGTCTAATAAAGATACTAATTTGGTTTTATTAAACAAATACTTCCCCAGCTTATTAGACATATCCACTTCCATTTAATTAGAATGATATTTAATATGTGATTTTATATCAGCATATTTGAGTTTGAAGGAGTTGTAGATAAAATAGAGTGATCTAAAACTAAATCAAAATGAGGAACTCTCCATTTTTAATGAAAAAAGTAAGAAAAAACTGTCTAATTTAGAAGTGATCAAATATAAAGCATGCAACTAAAGTGAGGAGAATGTAGTCGGGATTGGGGGTTTATGGAATCTTCTGCAGAGCAAGAAACGCTTTGTGTGCCAGCTTCAGATGTCTTTCTTCCCCCTGTTTGTGGCTTTAGGAGCCAGATCCTTGGACATCCTCAGATAAACAAAAAGTTTTGGTATTTTGCAGTTCCTAGGATACGCATAAGTGAGAGACGATAGCAATAAATTAGGCATAAGAAGCATGCAGCCATTTGACTGGTTCCTATGACCTAGAATTTACATCAACAAAGTATATTTAGAACTCTGAAATTGCAAGGTCAAAATAAGAATGTAGATTTTCTCTATTTTTGATGAGTTTGGGGGCACTTAAAAAGAGCAAGATGAATAAGAAACAGCAGAGGAATGGCTTGTACTACTTAAAATTTCATCCTGGTCCTAATGCCCTTGCATCTTTTCCATTAAGTATTAACTGTTTTTCAATCTGGGATGCAATCACAGCCTAATAAAACTAAAATTCTCTAAAATACAATCCAGGAATAGAAGTTGTTTCAAGGCTTATAAAAATCCTTTCTGATTTAAACTTGAATTCCGTTCAGATCGGGGTTGGTTGCAGGATAAAAAGGAAATAAAATTAAAGGAAAAAATGTGGACTTACAGATTCAGAAAAGCAATGTTCCAATCTACGTAAAGGTAATGCAGAATATAATCTTTTTGTGTTCAAAGTGGATTGGGGTGAGGAAGCAAAATCATGGAAGCTGACATCACAAGTTACAGCATAGCTTTGAGATCAAAGCTCTAATTACACATATAACCAAATTAGATGAAGAAGTTCAATAGACTTTTATATTTCACATTTTTTGCTTCTTTCTGTAGATAAAAGATATTGATATCCAATACTGAAAACTGTGCCATTAGTGGAGAAGCTGCTCTGCCACGGCGGAGTCTCTCCATTGGAAGGTCGTCTTCAAACAGATGTTAGATCTCTGCTGGCCCTGAGAGAACTTCAAAGCTGAATAAACTCAAAAAGAGAGGAATGTGGCATCAGCAAAGTCATTCAACTGCAAGGTAAACCATACACTCACTCACCAAACAGAGACTGCCTCAGCCCCTGCTGCACAAAGCCTTGAAGGGCTTCATTATTGCTTTTGATTTTGCTGATTGCTTATTAACTGACTCTCTCCAGCCACCTGGCTGTTCTAAATGAAAAGATTCCACTTGTATTCTAAATGATTATTGGCACTGAAAGAGGAAATCCTTCCAAGAACACATTTCGTCTGCCCTTGACCATGGGGAAAGTGACCAGTAGAGGAGGGAGCTTACTTAATAGAGCCCATTCCACTTGATACACCCTCAAATAACTGCAAATTGAAAGATTGCAAACTACGCAAGGACTAGTGGACTAACTAATGAAGCATTTCTCAGTTTTAGCTTCATAAGGAGCCCGGGTAGGAAGACTGTGGTGCAGTTGTTGGCATCTGCAACTCCTATCTAATAGCATTTGTGTCCTTGCAGCTCTGTCTGAATATACCGTTGGCTAAGCATCAAAAAAAAAGGAAAAACCTTTTCCTATAACATACATAAGCTTAAGCTAGTATGGGAAAACTTACATATTTTAGCATACTGCAGCGTTTCGCATAGAGCACATGTGTCCTGTCCGTGTTTAAGTAGTTTTCACACAAAAAGTGAAAAACTAAGATATGGGCTTGATGAATGGCACCCAAAATGATTGCATCTTCATCTACTTTGTGGAGGTGTCTTTGATATGTTTTCTAGGCATGTAAGGAAGCATCTGAGAGTTTGTGAAAGATGTCTCGTGCAACACTGAATCTTTTACATGAATATATTAGTGGAATTTTGCAAAGCACTGAAAAATCCATGTATGTTAGTAACCTTCCCAGGATCCACTTCCTACTAATCTTTTGTGTGGACAATGCCAAAGAAGAACATAAGGATGTGGAGCATTCTTGGGTGATGGACATACCTGTGTTTAATGCTCTCACTGTCTCCCCTGGAAAGCAAGTGTCTTACTTCTACATTACTCCCCTACTACACTTCCTATCCACAATCTTTAGCAACTGTTAGACTGGGATGATCTCATTAGTACAAAACCACCATGATGAACGAATAGTCTCATCCCCAGTAAGTGGGCCATGGCACGTGCCGTGGCAAATCTACAGACCCAGATTTCAGCTCTTGCGTGGTGACAGTTGTCCCACTAGTGCACTGTCTGCAAGCCCAGGGAGCCAAGAATTCATTCGCCAAATTGCCAGTTTTATCTCTTTTGTTCTGTAGAGGAAATAGCTTTGGAAGAAAAACAGAGGGAATGTTCAAAAGTGGACACATAAATTTCAGAACCTTCTGTTTTGTGTTTTTCTGTGTTGTAGGGGCTTGAAATTTTAAACAAATTGTCAGATCCAGCACCTAAAATCTGGTGTGAAATAAAATATCCTTGCCAGAAAAAGGTACAGCACTATTAACCATATATCTTTCTGAAGGCATGGCATTTAAAATACAGACAGCTTTCTGAGAGTGCGATGATTTTATAGATGGTGGAATAAAAGGCTATGGCAAAGTCAAACTGCTGGTCTCCATGAATCATCTCCGTAAAATATGATAGCTCATTCCTCCAGGGTGCCGAAGTCTATGGTCTATGCATTTTAGTAAATGTCTAGTCTCAAATTCTATCAACTGGCCTTAGGTGACACGCAGTGTTCAAAGGTGGATACAATTAAGCTAAGAGCAACGATTTCGTGTCATCTGCCTTTTGCTGTGAGAAATTCAGCAGTTATTCTTAAGTGACTGTGCAGACGTGTGGGGAATGGCATACTGTGGTTTAAATGTGTTCTGAAAGTTCATCTCCTAGGGACAGCTGGCCAACAGTATGAGTTCCAGGACAGATGGCCACTATTATTAGGGTAACACTGAAGTGGATGTTGGAAGTAAGAACTGGTCATGTCAAGAAGGGATGCTCTCTTGAATAAGTTCATGTCCTTATCATGGGAGTCTCTTATTTTGTTACAAGAACAGGCTCCATACAAGTGAGTCAGAGTCTCACCTTGTTTTGTTTCCTTCCCAATTTCTTAGCATTTTGCCCTCTACAGTAGGTTAGTTAACCACCAGAGCCACAGTGATGGGCATTCCAACCCCTGGAGATAAGAGTCAAATGGGCTTTTGCTATAATGCTGTCTCAGGTAATTTTTTTTAATAAAAAAGACAAAGGCCAAGGCCAAGGCCAGGTACTACCTAAAATCTGGATGCTAGCCAAGCTATCCAAATGCTGTCTGTGCTGTACATGATTTATTGGAGGAGTTCAGAGATATGACACTCATTTTTCTACAGAGTTTATGTTCCTTCCTTGGAATTACAAGTAGCGCTCATAAATTATATTTAGTAAGTATTATCTGAAAGCAACTATTAAAGTTAAATAATGGAATATGAGTGTTCTACACAAAGAGACAAATTGAGAAGTGTGCATTGTAAACTAGCATTGCATATTTTCCTGTAAGAAAAGTAGGAGAAAGGAGAACAAAATATATAAATAATCTTTCATAGCCATGAGATTTATGCATAGATTATTTCCATATGAAAATTATTTGTTTACTACCTTTAACTACCTATACTATTCAGACACCCACTTGCTAACCTTCAATAAATATTTATCAAGAGGCTATGATCATGCAACAGAAGCTAGCCCAGGCTCAGCACTGAGGATCTGAGTGATAGCAGGAAGTGCTATTGTTCTATGTTCTACTGGAACAAAATTGAAGAGTTGGGGTTATTTTAGGAATGGAGCCTTTTCACACACACTAGCTTACAGGTCTAAATCTCCCTCCTCAGCTCTACTATGTATCTGAAGCTTCTAGAAATGCTTTCATTTTTCATCTATTGGTGACACTGGTTTGCAAACATATATTGCTTTGGGGACCTGTTTTTTTGTGTTATTTTTTTCTTCTTTTCTTTTAGACAGTATCTCATGCACATAGCCCGGTCTAACATGAACTTGCTATGATGAGTAGCTAAGGATGACTTTGCATTCCTGCCTTCACCTTCCATATGTACAATCATGTGTCATCAGAAACTGCTTGTGTTACACTGGAAATTGAACTAGGGGCTTCCTGTTTGTTAGGTAAGTGCTCTATCAATGGAGCTGCCTCCCACCCTTGTAATGCACTTATTTAATGTCATAGGAAAGAGATAGGTTCAATAAAAGTTAAGGGGGAAATTATATCAAAACAATGTGAGGAAGAAAAGTACAGGTCTCTTAGTAGATGGGGCCCAAGTTTTATAGGAGTTACAGGATAAAGTCTTGGCTCCAGACTCAAAAGTAAAGCATCCCCCTGTACCTAGGGCACTCATCTAAAACTGCTGCTAGGTCCATTCTTAGAATAATCTGGCTTAATCAAATTACACCATGCATTCATAGAAAGATATCAGAAGTTCAGTGGCCTCTGTGGGACAGTGACTGGTTACACCCCACTGACCTTGTAGTGGTCAGAGCCACTAAGGGGTATTCATCTGTGGGTCTGGCACTCACCAGCAGTGACTGGTAGGTGAGTTGCTTCACCTCTCATGTCTTAGTTTAATCTAATGTAAAAGGAAGAAACTAGCAATGTCCTGCTATTGTGATAATTGCACAAAAAAGGTTCTATGCATCCAGCACTTGCCATGGCAGTCTTGAAATGCTTGCCCCCAGTAGATATCAGTCCTATTGTCTCTTCCATATCTACAAATATTTTCTGGTAGCCTTCCTTTCTGGAGGATGACATTTTGGGGGTGAGAATTTGAACCTCCTCCATAGATTTCTTCCCTTCCCCATTGTTGAGACATGAAAGCCTGGCGCAATTCTAGCTTCAAAGCAGCTAATAACATGGAAGAATGAGCCACTCAACAGTGGTGGTGATGGCAGAAGGCACAGTACCACAACTGACCATTCCCACACATTAATGAAAACAAAACCTGCAATCATTCTGTCTTCAGAAATCTATTTCAGGAGACTTTCTAAAGAAAGGATATAATTTCACCAATATCAAAAGACTCAGTTGTTGAGTAACTAGAAAGAAAATCCTTGCAAAACGTGTGTGACTCACACACCCTGCAAAGAACAGATACATAACCCTGTGCTTTTAATGTATCAGGCATATTTCCCAGAACACTACAAAATTTTAGCAAATGATAATAGTTAGATTGTGCCAATGTTATGAAGCGTTAGTTGTTATATTTCAACTGCCAATTAAAAGTAAAGATGTTAATTGGTGGTGTATGAAGCTCTGTATGCTTTGTTTTCTGGTCACTATCATGTATATTTTCATAAAGAACTCCTCTTTGTAGATTCATAACCAAGTCTGTATGGTGTCAGAATGAGACAGATATTTACAAATTTGTGACTAAGAAAGGTTCTGAATATTTGCCAATGCTTTAATACCTGGAGACTGCAATGAGTTCCATGACAGAGTCAAGGACCCGTGCAGGAGTCATCAATATAGTATGTAGACCCAGAAGGATTATTCTTCTTGTTCTACTGAGCACAAGGTCATCAAGAAGATTCTCACAGGAGGGAAACGGGAAGGGTCTGAAGGGGGCACGTGGTCACTGAAGAAGAGACTGAGAAGTTCTCATGAAGCCACTATCAATGCTGATAACAACCCCGGGCAAAATGAAATGGCAAACAAATAAAAAGACCAGAAGTGCAGACATGCCACTGAGACAGAAGGGGCAACTCTGTCTCAATTAGACAGAATTCTCAATAAGAGTTTGTGCTGTTCTAATCCACAGGACTTTAGTATTGAGATTTTAAGAGTTATTTTTGTTATTATGCAAATGAATGTGGGTACATGTAAATGAAAACACTCTAAGAGGAGGGCAGAGGGTATCAGATCCACTGGAGGTAGCATTACAGGTAGCTGTCAATCAACAGACAAAGGTTCTGGGGTCAGAATTCAGGTCCCATGGGAAAGCAGAGCACACTGTTAGCCACTGAGGCATTTCACCAGGTCCTGGCTAGTAGAGGAGGATGAACTGGAGAGGGTATCATGTGGCCTTACCTCCACACCAGCTAATTAAGAAGATGACTGTTGCATGTAGCTAGTTAGCTTATATACAGATAAGAGTTTAAGAGACCTCCCTCAGGATTGTGGGCATTAACCAGAGATCATATTATTCATGTATTCAAATGGGAAGCTTTTCATTAATTTTTCTTTATTCTTGAGAAATTCGTACATGTGTACCATAAACACAATCCTAGCTGCCACCCATTTGCACATCCAACCCTATCAGACCTCCATAAGCTCCTGCCAACATTCATGCCTCCTTGATTATTTCGTTGTTGCTGTTGTTTGCTTTGATAACATTTTTAAGTCCAATAATTGTTACTTATATGTGAGTGAGCCTGGGACTATTCACTGGAGTATAGAAATCTACCTGCAGCCAAACAGTAAAAATAACCATGATAAAATTTAAAAAAAAGAAATAAAGAAATGATTGTTCTTCTGTCACTAGTTATTAGCTTCCAATATTTCCTCAGTAGGGATGGGGCTTAGACATCACCTCCCTGAATCCACTGATTGTCAAACAAGAGACTTTTAATTATATTTCTCAGACAGTTGCCAATTTATTTATTTTTATAGCATAGAGTAAGTCTATTTAAAATCGATGAGAAAATTATTGTCCCAAGCTTTCTCTCTGCTTACATGTCCAAAGCATATCCAAGCCATCTAGAGAACACCGATATTTTTAATGGACTTATTTTGTCTTACTTTGACTTGAAAAGGGTAGAGAAACTTTTCTCTCCGTGCTCAGGCTTCCTCTGTCCCCAGTGTCTACTTAGTGACATTTGTGTTCTCTTCAGATTCAGTGGTTTTGTTCTTACAGCTAGAATACAGTTTAATAATCATCTCTTAATAAATTTTAAACTTATTTTTATTTTAATATGGATTTGTGTTGGGGTTGACAGGTACAGGGCTGTGTGTGGTTGAGTCCTGCTGCCCATGAAGCTAGGAGTGGGTGTCTTATTCCCTGGAGCTGAAATCACAGGTGCTTGTGAGCTGCTTGAAGGAGGAGCTGGAAATCAAACTCTGAGAAACAGTACATGATCACTAAGGAATGAATAACATCATCGAAATGGAAGATGATTCCCTTAATTTTGACTTTGTTGCAAAAAAAGTGATTAATTTCCCATCAATAATCATTAGCAGTAATCAAGCCTTTTGTGATCTGTAACCACCTAGGTCCTGTGTGTGCCTGATGTAGTGGCTGGCTGTTGTCTTTGCAGTGAGCAGATGAAACTTCGAGTCAGGCTGGTGGAGAAGACTGACCTCAAGTCATTGTGAGTCAATGAACTTGTTCTAAATCTCAAATGATGTGTGAAAGATGCTGATTCTAGGCAGGAGACTGTTTCTTTTTTCTGAGCTCCATAGTGAATGATTGATAAAATGTAGATATTTCTATACATATAGCAATGCTCTGATATTACATTTCATGACCTGAATATATACATATATATGAATATATACATGTATACGTATATACACATATAAATATATGTATATATGTGTGTGTATATGTGTGTATATATGTGTGTATATGTGTGTGTGCACACTCATGTATGTATAGTGAGGGAGTTGACTATATAATCCTTTTTGGTATTATATATTATTAGTTTTGTTTAATATTATTTTAATTTTAAATTTAAGATTTTCTTTTAATTGCCAAACTTTTGCAAAGCAGTTGTTCATTGGTAATGAGTAAAAGCTTGGTTCATCACATTTTCTGCAATAACTCAGGGTCCTGAAATTTGAAAGCCTTACCAATTTGAAGGAATGTAGAGGTCTCTTCCATTTTAATTTATAATTCTTCTGACTGAAAGTCACAAGGGCTATCACTTCTTATATTGACAAATCATCTATACATTTCTTAGCATGATGCTTGCCTAAGTCTCCTCTGTATTTTTGCTTCACAATGCCAAATCTTTGAGAAAAAAACTTGATTTTTTTCCTCACTCAAGTTTTACTCACCATCCCACTCACATGCAGGAAAATCTACTCTTTTCATGGCACGGTTCCAAGAGGCATATCAATATATTCAATCAGTTATCCACTGACAAAAATCTACAATCTTGGGGACCAGATTTACATAGCAGGTGGTGTAGAAAAAACGCCATGCACAGCTTGAGCCCTAGTAGAGAACAGAGTCCCAAATCACGGGTCTAAAGGGAATGATTCCTCAAGAGTGCTGAGAGAATTGTCTTTGGCCTCATTCAGGCTGCTGGAGGCTGTTTCTTTATGTTGTGTCCCTGAAGGTCCTGCTATAGTCCAGTTCGCCTTTCGTATTTAACCTCCAGTCCCATGTGCGAGTGTCCACACTATGGTCAACTGGTTGCCCACCTTGGGTCTTTGAATTCTTCTCAGGGACTTTTGTTGATGATAAAATAAATCACAGAATTAGTAAAAATGTTTGAGGCTGGTTCAGTAATCCCATGTGCTCAGTTTATCCTAAAAGTCTCACATTTAGACATGGCTGTGCTTTCACAATGTGTCAATTCGTTATTTATCGACACCTTAATCAACTGTGCTCATCATATGGGTTATATATGGGACACGTGTTAACTGTGTCACAATCTGGACACAATCTTTTAAAAAAGGTTTGTTCAGCCTCTGTGGTCTTCCGGAGTTCTGGGCAACACCTCCCTTATTCCAGTCCACTCCAACTTCATGAAACCCGTTCAATTTTTTTGGTCTTCTTTTACAAAAATGCCCACTTTCATGTCTCAGTCATTGCGTAAGTTTGTCATACGCCTGCCTACAAATATCAAAGACCCTAGCGCTATTTTTAGAAAAGGAATCTACTTATGACTCTCATGCAATGTACATGTACTACAGAGCTCAACCATGTGATGAAGAGATTGTGGCCTCTAAGCATTTATCTGTGCTGTACTTAGAAGAAAGGTGGTGGCAAAACTACTTCATCTCTAAGCTCTCAGTTCATAGTCTGAGCCTGAAACCATAAGAGAATAAATACCACAAAAGCGCCTATTAAATCTAATTTCTTTTATTTATTTATTATTATTATTATTATTA
>LOJH01011280.1:2570-26635 GCA_001685095.1 Ellobius talpinus
TCCAGGACAGGCTCCAAAGCTACAGAGAAACCCTGTCTTGAAAAAACAAAAAAATTTAAAGTATGCATATTTGACAATGTAATTTATATTTATTAATTATGTTTAATTATGGAATATATTTTTAATCTTAATATATATTTATGATTCTTACAAAAAATGACAAAGAAATAAAAGAAATATTTCAGGTAACCTACAAAATCAGAAAGTAGGACTCAGGGAAAATCAATCAAGAGTTGATTTTATACATCAGAATTAAAATTTGAGCCATTAAAGATATTCATAGTTAGTTTTATGCCACAGGCCACCAGTGTGAATCAATTAGCAGAGACAGTTTTTAATCTTATAGTTGGGCAAAACAGAAATTAGAAGAAATAGAAGGGTTCTTCATGCCTCGTTATCCAGTTCACGTCTACGATGCCTGACTGAGACAGGCAGGCAGCAGGAGCTCTAAGAAGGAAATTTCATGATGTTGAGCAGCCTGAAATGCACGTTCGTTTACCTTCTGTGTACTGCAGATTCCCTGACACCAAACACTTCACATGAATGGGCTTCTCCTGACTGAGTTTCTGGTCCCTGACTTTAATCAATTAAAGGCTGAGCACTTTCCTAATCCTCAGCTCTCGATGAAACTTCTGCTCTCAGAGCATGTGTCTCAAATGTTAATAAAGTTTTCATGTCCGAAGGGCTCAGAATGACAGAACAAATTCTTTTCCTCTAAGAGCACGATCACAGCCTGTGTTTCTGTCTGCAGGTAGTGGAGGACATGCTAGAGGGCGAAGAGCAGGACGAGGACAAAGATGACAAGGTACTTGTCTTCCCAGCGCTGGGTACCGGGTGTGGGAGATGCAGACGTGACACTGTTTGCACAGACACTTGAAAAAGGAGTTGAAGGGTTTGAGTCCAGAAAATTGGACAGTGCTGTTTATCATCTTAACAATGCCACTGCATGTTGCAAAGAGGAAGAAATGGCTATAAATCCTCTCTGCTTTTGTCCAGAGCCGGGTCAAATATTTTTCTGCCAGAAAAAAAAATCAGCTTGTCTCGAACTTGATAGCTATTGTGAAGATAATAGCACTGACAACTGTTTCTGAAGGGCAAAAATTTGTCCTATCTTGAGTGTTACAAATCTGTCTCTGCTTTGGGGGAAGAAGGTAGGCATGAAAAAATAGGACACGGATAAGGTCATCTATAATTTTCAAAGAATTGCTCAGCAAAAGAACGTGTGTATGACGTGCTTGGGAGGACATTTAAATAACTCTGTGCTCACTGCCCTTGCCTAGACTTTAATGTCCCCATGCCTCCCCCATCACGAAAGACCTTTGGAGAGACTTACTTGCAATTCTTTTGCTAGTTGGCTTGGCGATGGTGACCACAGTAAACAGCAGTGAATCTCTGGCTTGTTTGCATTGGTGGTTTCTTGGGGAGAGGGAGAGATTAATAGGACCTTGTACCACCACAGAGGTGGCTGGGATTAGGACAACAGCTCTCTTCAGCAAGCAGAATAGAAACTCTCTGGCACTGTGATCTCTGGTCAATTTTAGATATTAAAGTTACCATATCTAAACATGAGACAAGGAGGCAGGGGAGAAAATATTAATTACTTGAACAATATTTAGCATACAACACCAGATTCTGATCTCCACCCAAAACTCACCACCATTACAGTAAGCCATGATGTTTTTGAAGGAAGGAAAACAGAGCATCTCAATTTATGTCCTTGACCTTCCACTCCAGAAGAGATGCACAGTTAAACCCCAGTATAGGAGTTTGTGTTGGAAGCAAGCGTTTGAAATGTCAAAGGGGGAAAAGGTCACACTGAATACTTTACCTCACAATCTTTGTTTCCTCACTAATATTTGATGTTTTCAGTCGAATGGAAACACACATGCTTCTTCCCCGATTTCCTCTCATGCTGCTCCAAATGATTTTAAATTGATAGAGCTTTTATGTGGAATTCCTCTCCTGTACCTCATACAGTCATTAGTATCCTGATGAAAATAACCTAACGAAATCTCTTATTTGTGTGTGTGTGTGTGCGCGTGCGCGACACACACGTTTTTTTAAGTTAAATAATATGAGCATATACCCCTGGCAGTAAATGTCTGATTTATTGTTAAGGTCAATTGTAGAGCTGTGGAGAGCCTATACTTTAAGTCAACATGCCAGCTCTGAACCACCACTTCCCTATGCTGAAGACTGAGTTGCTGTCCACTTATGGCTCTTCTTGCTTGTTGCTGCTTTATTAAAGGCACCATAAAGACCCATCCCAGCAGCAGGCATTTCCCTAGAAACGCTAATGAATAGGACTCCCGTGACGTCGACTACTTCCAGGTCTCTCTGCAGCAAGTCAGCCCATACATTTTTAACCAGTTTGCTGGTATTGTGTGTGTCTCTCCCTTTCTTGTTCATTTTTTAAATTGAGATCTTAGGTATAGGCAACAAATAGACATCCGTGGTTAACCAGCTGACCAAAACACAGATGTTGATTGAACACATCTGGATGGCAATACCAACTCTCAGGAGCTGTATGTATACATAATGAGCTAGTGATTGGCTGTCTGAAATTGACACCCAACTTCTAACAGATTTTCAGATCAGTTACCAAAGTAGACTGAAAGGGAGGGCTCCAGTCACTGTGTGAATTCAACTGAAGTTGTTTGCAGCTGATAGAGGCAAGTAGCGTGCTTCCACAGTGGGCTGCTCTTCATCAGCCAGTCCTTTGTTTGAGTGATATATAAGGGTGAGGTCCTCCTTTTATCGAGCATAGTGAAACTGATAGTAGGAAACTGGTGTCTGAATCGAAAAGAAAGTCTGAAGTGTAGCAAAAGACTTTGAAGCTCTCTTAGACCAGAAAAGTGAAAATAAGGAAGGATCCTACAGGCATCCACTCACAAGCTTCTCCGCTGGCTTGGCTCTCACAGAGCACACATTGTAAGTCTTAGCTGTCCGTGCATCTGAATGGGAGAAGAGTTATTTCCTGTTTTAAAATTTTCATTGGTTGCTCCATTTAAAGTTTGTATGCATAGCGGAATTTCATGAAAAAACAAATGTGTTTTTTTCCACACGAACAGGTTCTGACTGACCTCCAGCTCTCATTGTCTCTGTTTTCTCATATGGTATAGTACTGGGGTCAGGTCAATGGGTCCTCTTATAGGATAAAAGTAAAGAAGATTAATAAATGTGCCAAAGCCTCACTTTAATTGAACCTGAAGCATATGTTGCAAGTATGTAAAATATGTTCCAGATGTTCCACCAGGACCAATGTCTTGCGTTCGCTGCTTGCCGCAAGGCAGCTATTAGTCCTGTAACCTTTGGACTTGGGGTAAATGGGGTATTACGTGGCACAGAATGTGAGCACCTGTTTCCCATTCAGTAGAGACCCCTGGCAGGCTGCGCCTAAGCCTGTGCACATGTTTTCACTTAGCGGATTGTTGGGTGATTATGAAAAGTGTCTTTCTTTAGAGCAACATTGATATTAGTCACTCACAATGAAAGAGCAAGTCATTGGCTACTTGACAAGGTCCTGTGGGCATAAGCTGAAGTCCTTCATTTCATCTGAGCATGTAGTATTTTCCCTCTGCATAATTACACACAAAGAAAAGATAGAGGTCTGAGAAGTTGAAGCCCATAAAGATATACTTGGTAATAGCTTTTCTTTAGTGTTGGCTTTAGTACTGAAAGACACTGGGTAAGGCTGGTGAAAGCTCAGTGCTGGGTCACCTGGATCGCTGGATTTTGAAGCTTTGAAAATTCTTGTTCATTGTCCTTGCTTTTTATGAAAAGGTTTATCCTGATTCTGCTAACAGTTGTGGTCATATACATACCCGGCTTTCTAAAACCTATTCTTCACATTTGCTCAAGTCTAATTTTAAGATTTAATCCAACTCCATCATTTCCCAAAGGCAGAAAATATGGGTTTTAAATGGTGAGCTTTGTATGTGAATCTTTGCCTTCCAATATTTTCACTCACTTGCAAAGTGTAAGAACACCATTAAGCTCTTCTGGGGACAGCATTATTTTCTGAATTAACCATGAGACATCCTAGAGTTATATTTTCTGTAAAGCATTCTCCACACCCTCAACCACAAAGCTCCAAACTAATGTTTTTTGACCCAACATCAATTCCTTTCTCTTTTAGACTATAAACAAAAGAGGTTTAACTATTCCTAGGAGAATATTTAGCATATAGTAGTGTTTGCAAGCATAAAGTAGTGTTCGCACCACACTGCACAACCATACCGTGGCCGACCTGCATAACCTAGACAATCAGTTCACACATGGCAATCTTCTCTCGCAGTCTGAAGAGATTCGGCATCCTTCTCATTGTATACCCTGCTCTGGTAATAAGATCCAGCTGCGGGATCAGAAAGCAGAAGACAGAATGCTGGGTTCCAACAGGAAAAATGCAAATTCAAATGCCTTACATTCTAGTAGTGTTTATTGATAAAAGATATGAACGCATTTGGGCATTTATGTTCTCACAGTTTTTCCTTTTTCTTCAGCTGTTATGTCAAGGTTACTTGTTTCCAGACAGCTAGATGCAATGAATGGAACATATCTGAGTTACTTCAAAATATACAGAGTGTTTTCTTTAATTCTTGAAATCTGTATTTTGTTTATTTGATTCTCCAGGTCAAGCATGTGTCTACCTTAGCCAAGATCCATATATCTCTGCAACTCAAACAGCAGTAAGGAGGAAAGAAAGATAATTCTAAGTGATAAGAGGAGATTTAATCTGACAAAATTGCATTTTCTACTTCCATTCAGTGAAAGGACTTCATGGTGGGGATGCCAAGCGAGGCTGTAGAGGAAGGCCGAGGGAACTTCTCTTTTAAAAATCCCGTCACGCTCACGTGGGATGCTATTGCGTTCCTCTGTTCGCTTTCTGTGTCTGTAGAATAAAGTACCGTGAACTTCAAGGCAGAAAACAAGTGGGTGGTGCTTGTTCTGTGTTCAGTAGTTCAGAATACAGGCATAGTCAGGTGGTTCTCTGCTCACTTTCTGACTCTCGGAGCTACCATCTGCAGGATTTAGAAAGGAATCCGCTTCAAAGGATGATTTAGCAGGTTGGGAGAGCCCAGTTCCTTGTACTGGAGAAACTGGAATCTTTGTTTTCTTGTTTCTGCTCCTGGTGACCTAGTTGTCTTTAAAGGCATCAGTGCGGATTCCCCCTTGAGTCCCAGTTCAGCCCTATCTAAGGGCTCACATGATTACATCAGCCACCAAAGATAATTTCCCCTTCTTAAAGCAAACTATCATGAAATATGACTTAATCATGATAATAACTACTCCATCATACTCCTAAGCCGGGAGTGTGGGTGCGGATTAAACTTGATATACAGAATCGAAGGCGAGAACTACGGCTTTAACCTGAATCTGGCAGCCAGGTAGACCTGTCCACTAACTACAGTGGAAGTGGAACTATCTTCGTGCTCCTTGACTACATCCACTGCTAGACTTCTTGTCAGCTGTCATACAGTAATCAATAAGGGAAACAATCACCTGCTGGTTATCATATTCAGTTTGAAGTCGGGGGTGACTGGTCAGACCAAAGGCTTCTCATGGGCCACTTCTTTCCCCTTCTCTTCTCCTTCTGGTGAAAAGCAAAAATAAAAATACCAAAATGTAGGGAAGGCTCCTGTGGACTTTAGGGGGACTTTGGGCCTATAACCCCACTGGACTGTCATCTAGAGCCATAGTAACATTAAAGTTTGAGGGTAGCTAAGAAATAATCCAGTTCAAATGCTTTGTTTTGCAGTCATAACACTGGGACTGGAGTTGTAACACACATGGTACAGTGCTTACCTAGTATGCAAAAGGCCCCGGGCATGAACCCCAGTATTAAAAACAATTCAAACCGAAGTAAGGAAATGGATTCAGCCAAACATAAGTGAATGGCACAGGCAATACAAGAAGTAAATGGTAGAGTTGATACGCATGCTCAAATTGTTTTCTTCATTCCAACTCTGACATCCTCATCCTGCTTTAGAACCAGGCTTTCCTGGGGAAGACACAAGATTAAAGTACAGTTACAAATTAGTCCAGATTCCATTTTCAGAACATACATAGAACAATAAGTGGCATGCTGTTGCGGCCTGAAGCTAGTTACTTCTAGATTTCCACTTCTGGACACTGCACAGCCAGCCCTTCCCTGCTGCACTGGGGGACAGTGTGTGTAGACACGGGAGGGTAGGAGAGACAAGACAAATACGCATGTGTTGTATCATACAGCAAAAGGCATGATGGTAGCCAATAAGAAGGTTGCCGATCACTTTATCTTAAAGTAGAGAGATTACCTGGATTATCTGAGTGGACTCCATATAATCACAAGTACTTAGAAATAGAAGAGGCCATCAGAGCAAATGGCAGGTGGCAGCCACTTGTACAACTGTGGCCAAGCTCAAGGCTCAGGACGGTCACAGAAAGAAGAAAGAGCTGCTAGAACAGCTGGAGAATCTGAAGGCTGAGGTCCCCCAGCTGTGTGACAGGTGGCTCTGTTCTCAGTGCCAATGAGCAAACTTGAAAGCCTCAGCATGTTCACAGGGACAAGAAATGTAAGCTCTGGCTCTTCAAGCAAACATAGCATGCTGCCACGGTGCAGGATGGGCCAGCAGGAGGAGACTGTGGACCAGTGGACAGCTGTGGAGAAGCAAGGAATTCCTACTGGGAAATAAGTGGTCAATCTGTGAGCACTGACTCTGCAAAATACATACTACTGGGGCAGAGTGGGGCACTTCTGTGCATGCCTTTGAGTGTGGAGAAAATGCAGGAGCTGGAGTGAGGAATAAAGGGATCGAGCCCAGAGCCTTTGCCCACATCTTGATTTTTGCTCCATGAAACCAATTTTGAACTTTTGCAATACAGAATTGTAAGGAATAAATTTGTTTCAGCTACTAAGTTTATGATCATTTATTATGGTAGCTATTATAGCTACCTCCAACTGTGTTCTCTCTACTTCAGTAAGAATACTATATTGTAAAGCAATAATGTAAGTTTCTAGTTTTTCTTTATTGATTTGGTCAAAGAGACTACTTAGTTCTTCATTCAATATGGAAATGAGAAAGAATATAAATGACACCATTTTTAACCAAATTGCCTTAAGTTTTATTTCAGAAAAAATAATTTAAAAATGATGGTGAGTTATTTTACATCTATATAGTACTATATGTTTCTACTTAGGACCTTAGATAATAGGCTGGTGAATGAGCAGCAGATTTTAAATTCTCCATTTCTGTGAAGTTAGTACAAGTATACAATGATACCCATCCCTCAATTTCCTTCATGTGTTCCTCAACACATCTTCTTCCCAACTTCATGTTTGTTTTAGTAGCCCGTTAAGTCCAGTTAGTGGTGCTCAGGAGCATGGATGTGGGCGTCCACTGGCACCCGAGAATCCACCAGCCACATTCTCAGACAAGGGTGATTATCCTTCCTCAGAACTACCAAACTGCTGACAGCTCCTTGGAAGAGGTGAGGATAGAGTCATCTACCCAGAATTTTGTTCCTAACAGAATGATTCCCTCCCTGACACAGTCATTGTGTTCCTTACAGTAGCTTATCCTACACAACCCTAGGGCAGTGGGCAACATCCGCATTTAGGGAACAAGTCCTTTTTGGATATTAAAAAAAATAGATTTATTCTCCAGAAAAAAAATGAGAGATTCACATCTTTTATAAACCATGGAAATGGTGTTATTTTTATAGAAACTATAAAATCTCCTTATAAACTCCTGTCTTCTGTTCTCACCACCTATCTCTTAACATTAATGTCCATTCTTTAAATACTTAAGGAAATGCAAATTTTTAAGTGAAATTATTTTTAATTATATTCAGTTCAAGTTGTGTTGCCATAGAAATTCATTTTAAGTTTTTTCTGGTTTGTGTTAGTACGTTCTAGAAACACAAATTTGACAAAAGAAAATTATGACAAAACGGATGTTTCAGTGCATTAGTCTGTGAAGATCATGAACAGACAGACTCCCTAGAAATTTCCAAAATCCAATGAAATTCATACTGTGTTCAATAAGATTGCTTTCTGAAAAACACCATGATTGCTTTATTGTGGGTGGTTAAGTGCTGGGAGGTGGGGCTGGGCACCCAGGAGTCCTAGTGGTCCAATTGTTGGGCTTCCACATGCCAACACATGGGCCATCAGGCCACTCCTGGTTCAGCTTCGCAGTTGCTCCTCGCCAGACCTGAAATATTTAGTTTTCTGCTCCTGATGTGCCTTCCTAGAGTGGAAGATATGTTAGAAGACTTAAAGTAGAACTTTTGCCTACAAAGTTTGGTGGAAAAAAACCATCTAGTAAAGTATGAGTAGAATTCTTTCCAATCTGTGGTAGTTGGATTTCTTTGCAAAACTTTCACTTGAAGACCAATCAAATACTTTAAGCCAGGTCTTAGGGAAAGCTAGTTAACTTTTGTATTGTAGCAATGAGCTTCCTCTTCCACTCCTATTTCTTGACAAAAAAAAATCTCAAAATAGCAGTGTGTCAGCCCTGGCTCTCAGGAGGTTGACAATGAACAGAGAAATAGACACGATTTTTTAGGATTGTTGGCAGAATTGCTGACACCGGCTGACACCATTGCATGTTGAGATGAGAATGTCTGCTCACCAAAGCACAGAACCAGATGTGTTGCCAAGCATCACAGATGCTCCAACTGAGCCCACGGTGCCAAGGTTTTTATTCTGCCTCAAAGTTTGTTTGGCAAAGAAATTTTTTACCTCATAAAAGACATTGACTCTGCATATTCTTAAAAGAGTTCACAAAGTAAGAATCCTTCCTCGATGATAAGAACTTGACCACAGGTGCTACCTACACAAACACCTACAAAAAATGCAGCTATCCATTAGTGTTGTAATAGTCAAAAGGAAACATTAAGGGAATATCAAAGATTCAGTAGTACTGGGGCTATCTGATGAGTGCACAACTTTAGGAAATGATTGGCTGCACCAGAATCTTCAGTAACTGTTGGGGGATATGTTTGCACTGTGTGAAGCTGTATTACTGGGACTGGTATAATAAAATCTGAAAGGTCAATAGGAGGAGGTACAGGAGGTATGGGTGGGATTTCCAGGGAGAGAAAGGAAGGGGTGGAGGAATCTAGGCACACTGGAGACTCCAGGAGACACAGAGAGGAAACAGAAGATACAAAATGGAAGAGAGGTAACGCCAAGTGATAGAATATAGATTAATATAAATTGGTTAATTTAAGTTATAAGAGCTAGTTAGGAACAAGCATAAACTATAGCTTTCATAGTTAAAAAGAAGTCTGCATGTCATTGTTTGAGAGCTGACTGATAGGACAGAAAAAGACTTGCTACAAGTAACGTATCAGTTACTTTCTTTGGTGATAGGGTTAGTACATAAGAAGAGTTTATTCTTGGCCTTTTTTCCCAAGGCAAATCTAAAGCCAGGTAAAATCCAGTTTCTACATGCTTAGTGCTGATGTTGTGCCTCAGTTGGTAGAGTGCTTGCATAACATGTAGGAAACTGTGGATTTGTTCCACAACACCACACACAAAAATAATAAAACTTGAAATTAAAAAGAAAACAACATGATGACATGTGCCTGTAATCTCAGTGCTTCAGAAGTAGAGGCAGAAGGATTAAGGTTATAATCAACTACATAGTATGCTTGGGGGTAGCCTGGGCTCCACAAAAGCAATCTTCAAAAAACAATTACTTGCTCTTATATGAAGAAGCTAATGTTTACTACTTGATGAATTTTCAAAGGTAAGCAGTTGGAGCTACCCCAGCTTACTGATCCTGGCTCTGACTGGCCAGAATTCCAATGCACAAAAGAAGTACTGAAAACTTTGCAGCCTGTAACTCCACAATTAATAGCAAACCAATAAATATGAAAAATTTAATGGTTCTGGGGCTTTTTCTCAGAAGTTTTCCAGCTTACACTAGAGTCAGAGTAAACAAAGACTCACGGCATATGTTCATGTAGAATGGGTGTTTTCCTAGATTCTCACAAGAAACAACTAGAGACCTTAGTGTTAGTGATGGTGTCCTGTGTATTCTTACATTCTGTAGCACTTCTGGCAGATTTTACCCTGTTTACACTTTAAGCTCCTACGCACTGATGTCAGGCTTGGCTGTGTGACATTATGACTGACATATGCCACTTCCCAGCAGAAGGTAGAAGAACCACACTTGGCCCTGCACCTTTCTTTCATTCTGTAATAAAGCTGGAACTCACCAGATGGATGTTACTCTTTTTACCCCAGTCCAGGAAAAAAGAAGCTAGCCCAGATGTAAGGTAATGGGCAGGTAGAGTTGAGTGCAGCAAATGACTTGTGTTTCATAAGCCTCAAAGTCTCAAGGGGGTCTAGTTATAGCCACTTAGTCTACTCTGGCAGGTCCAGCCTTCCATCCCTTACCACTCCATGCCGTTCTGGGACTTCATGCTCCATTTTGAAATAGAACATGGAATTTGTGGGAGGTGCATACATATATGTATATGCATGTTCTAATGTGTGTGGGTACATGTATGTATGGAGTTGTACAGATGGAGGCCCAACACTTTCGTTAGGCATTTGCCTCAACCCCTCTCTGCTTTATTTTTTGACTAGAGTCTCTTAGTGAAGCTGAGCTTACTGATTCTGCCTACCCCAGCTAGATAGCTTGACCTAGAGATCACCTGTGCTAGGACAGCAGGTGGCTGCCAAGGCTTTCTGAGTTCTGTGGATCCAAACTCAGGTCCTTGTGTTTGCACAGCCAACTGATTGTCCCCTGAACCACTTCCCCAGCCCCAGAGCACAGATTTACAAAAAAACAAAAAGCCACAGAAAGGAAGTGAGATATTTTTTCCTCCTAAATACACAGACCAACCTTTTTCCTTTACCAATCCTTAAATGCAACTTCAGATAAAGATTTAAAATATGGGAGTGGGGCTTTAAAAGTGATGTTTCTCACCTAGAAATAGAGATTGAGAGACACATGACTAGGTATCAGGCATAATATGAGCCTTTTGGGAGCTACTATCTAAGGGCTCTAAGCAATATGCACATATACATACATATATGTGTGTATACATACATACACACACATATATATATATATAATTCAATAAGGAGATCTGGGCAGTGGTGGCACACACCTTTAATCCATTTAAGCACTCAGGAGGCAGATGCAGGTGAATCTGTGTTAGTTCGAGGCCAGCCTGGTCTACAAGAGCTAGTTCTATGACAGGCTCCAAAGCTACAGAGAGACCCTGTCTCAAAAAAATAATAATACAATAAGAAAAAATGTCACAGTAAGATTACAAGCAATGTTGGTGAGGGGAAAGGGGGTAACTACTTTCTCATAATAATTTTTAGCAAATGCTCCACCATAAAGGTAATGTTTATTTATGTCTCAAAGATGCATTCAAATGTACTAGAAGGTATGTCATTAAAAATTAAGGTCTACATAGTATAAAAGAAAGAAAATTCAGGAGGAAAGGTAGAGATGACAAAAGAAATGTAAATTTCAGATTCTGGAAGCTTCAGTCCTCATCTATGGAATTTGAAAGCGGTCTCCCAAAGACAGTTAAAGTTGGATTTTTTTTTTTTCGTGATTAAATTTGTGCTTTAAAGAGAGATCTTCATGTTCACCAATGGTTCTTCCCAATGAGAAGCTGTTCTGGTGCTGACTGCACCTACACTCAATAGCATTCTACTAGTCCAAATAACTACAAGGAAAGGATTCTGAAGGTTTTCATCAAGATGATGTACAGCCTAAGTACTCCAACCCCATCAATACCCAATGTCTAAAGGTACCGTAATATCACCTCGTGTGCCATGAGGATGCACAGTCAACTGGACGTGTTGACACAGACCTTGTTTAACACTAGCAGTGTTGAGAAAGGAGTTTTCTTTACGTTCGGGACCAATTTTAGTCACATGGTGCGTTCAGGGCCAACCTGGACTATAGGATAAGACCCTGATTCAAAACAAAAGATGTGAACTTGTTACATCGAGCTAATATAAGGTTAAATGTGCACAACATTCAACAAATACTTCACGAAAATGTGCTCATATAGTATAATATGGTGAACAATGAAAATTAACGGCAAAAAAGGTGCCCATTAATATAAAAAAGAGCTTTGGCAAAGGGCAGGGGATTGAATAAGAAATGGAGCAGGGAAATTTTAAGTACTTGTCTATTTCCCAAACCCATCTTTTATGACCATAGCCACACCTCAAGCATATTGACATCATGTTTTCTCATTCAGTGGGGTAGCTGGTCTCGCCTGGGAAGTTCTGGCAAAAGCAGCTCAACTAGTTCAGCACTCAGTACCCGTGGCTGCAGCTCTAGCAGCCCAACTTGGCGAGCACTCAGGGTTGCCTCACCTCAGCCTGGCAGTTGATGCAACTTCTTATGCTCTAACAGCTTTGTTGTGAGAGGGAAAATTTAAAAACTAAGAGTTCCAAGAGACATGAGCAGAAGACCAAGGCTTGACCTAGACTGAGAAATCCCAGACTATCACTTCTGCTACAGCATGCTGGTCAGGTAAGACACCAAGGCCATTCCATACTCTAGAACAGAGAAGTCCAATTCAACCTCTTCTTTTAAATATTTTAACATATTATTTGAAAAGTCAAACATTTATATAAAGTATTTGGTTGTATTTGTATGCCACTATCTCCTCCCAGTTCCCCCGTCACCCACCTCATCTTCCTCCCAATTTCAAGTCCTACTTTTTTGTTGTTATTAATAACCTCCTGAGTTCAATTAGTGATGTGTATGTGCACCTGGGTGGGATTGAAGAAATGCCAGTGAAAATGCCAGCATGGACAGGGTAAGGGCCACTCAGTGTTAGCTATTGATAAATGTGATGGATGCTGAGAAGGTGGGTGCCCTTATGCTTTGGAGACATGGCCACTGGCAGGTTGTCCAGTTTTACCTCTTGATAATGAATATGAAGGTCATATTGCATAAGAACCCATGAGATAGGAAGAGTACATAAGCATCTTTGGAAAATAGAATCAGCCATAATTTTCCAGTGGGGAAGAATCTAGTTGATATTCTACAACATTAAGAATGCAGAGCCTATTTCCTATTAAAGACTCATTCTCAAGAAGGAGTTTAGGTTATCTCCAAAATGCACCAAACACCTTCCAGTGGGTGGGTGTCCTCAGGTCACCATCCTACATATGTTTAGGTTTTGGTTTGGTCTCACGGGAATGAAGGGTAATCTGGCCTGTAGTCAGGATCCCAACTGAAAGGCTCTCCTTCTGGCTAAGCTCTCTCTTGAAGTTAGTTGCTAATTATGAGTTAGGAAAGAGTTACAAAGGATCCCTTACAGACCTTCTGTATAAATTTTTCAACAGTCACTGTCCTCTACTAATAAAGGAGAATTGACAGTGTGCTGGCTTCTGGAAGCCCAGGATTTAGCTATTAGGTTTTGCTGCCAAAAATAAAAGGCCAAGTGAGGAAAGGAGACTGTAGAATGCTTCCTTCTTTAAAACAAGGTAGCTTCTGCTTTTTGGGAAATGTAATTTGGGGCTGGCAAGGTGGTTGGAAGGTAAAGGCATATATCACCAGGCCTGATGAGCAGTGTTCAACCCTGAGACCCACATGGTAGACGGAGAGAACTGATTTCATCAGGTTGTCTTCTAGCCCTGCCCAAGGCACACATGCTCACAGTAATTACTATATTTTCTTTTAAAAATAAAGAAAATATAATTTGAAACTGACATTGGTTTATATCTGGCATTTTCCTAATTTGTTCAAGAACTTTCCTCAGAGAACTTGAAAGATTACAATATCCCTGAAACATTTGCTGTCAACCATAAACAGTTCTACCGAGTCGCTGTTAAATGCTATTAGCTGCTGTTTTCCCTGGCATTTAAGGACTGATGTTTTCCTATTTCTTTGCTGTAGAAATGCAGCATCATGTTGATGCTAAAACAAATGTTTTACGTTGTTGCCTGCATTGGTTCCTGTGTCTCAGTCATGTAGGATCAGCAGTGACTTGAGGGGAGGGTCTAGCACCTGTACTCTTTTTGATTCCATGCTTGAATGTTTTGGAGACACACAGAGCATATGATAAACAAGGGAGAAGTGTGATAATGTAAGATTTTATTTATTATCCCCCAGAGAAACCACCCTGTGTTAGGTTTGCTTGTCGGAGTCTTCAGGGCCTGGAGTAGTTGAACAAGTCCTTTTTACATCTAGCTAACCTCAAAGTCAATCATTTCTGAATCAAAGTCTTCAGGTTTTCTGCTTGGTGATTTCTTTCCAGTCTAATGGAGTATATTAGAGAAAATGTGTCAGCTTTTGTACCATGTAATACCAAATCAGATCAGAATTCATGCACAATTATGTCACTGGAAATCTAGCAATACAGCCTGGCTTATCTCTAGATAACACATGGAAAATAAATTCCCACAACTGACAGATTTACTTGATTTATTTTCAAGATAAGTTACTTGTAAGCAGTTCAGCTAAAGAGTGTAACTGGATTACTTTTCATATCACTTTTAAAAAAAACCTTCAATAGTAAAATGCATTCTGTCTTTAACTTTTTCCCTCCTCCCCATTCCCCTTACCAAAGTTTCTTAGTAATGAATGCAAAAAAGAGATTTTTTTTGCACCAGCTATATTTATTAGAACTGAAACCTTCAAGGAAACAAAATTTACATAAAACGTGAAAATAGCGCTCACTGGTAGTTAATGGCATTTAAGTAGCATAGGTTATATGGTAGTTTCCTGGGAATGATATTAGCCTAAAAAGCATTCATTTGTGTTTCCCTTTTATAATCAAAGAAGTCAAAGCTCATCACTAATCTGAAGTCTTCTTCAGACCAATTAAAATAATTTCAGATAACTTTGCGCTGCAAATGTGCTTTTTAAGGGTTTTAGATTTAGGGTGTCTTAGTGGTGCTGTAACCCCTTTTAATGCTACTATTTATATAACTACCATGTGTATAGTATTAAGCCTTTAATGTACTATATTAACTGTCACTTGGAATTAAGTGCAGGCATGTTCTTTGTTGGCCTTCCGCTTCTCCTGTGTTAAGTGGTTAACTGCTGACAGTCAGTAAAAGAGTAGGTAACATTTCCGAGTGGGGCTAACTTCTGAATCTTCTGGGACTGCGTTTGGATTTCTATATGAAATCTAGCAAAAAATCAGAATCTTAAGACTTGCTTACCTGGTATTGAGAACTCTACCTGATGTCTCTTCTCAAGGAATTAGTGGAAGCAAAGTTTCTGGCAGGCACATTTGAGAGATAGGCCTTCTTTGTAGAGACTTGATAAGTCTATCAGCATTTCTACCTAGCTTATGAGGCTTTCACATGTGCCATCCCCACGCAAACACTATAAATTTGTGTGGTCATAATTAAATTCTATAATAAGTATGATGCATTATAGCACACAAAATTATGAACTTTATCATCTTTTAAATGCTTTGATAATAGTGATTTGGGCTTCATAGTCTCACGCTAATTCCAACTAACCCTGTTGCATGCTGATTCATACTCAGCAAGAGAAATTGTTTTTCAAGTGATCTTTATTTTGTCATTATCTTTCTGTTCTTCGTTTCAACATTTATATGCCTCTCTTAAGGGTAATTGTACCCACAAGTGCTAGGAAGTAAAACCTGAAGCATTATACTCTCTGTAGCATTCATTCCTGTACTGCTTCACTTGTCTTAGACCCACAGGGGTCCATGTTATATCATGTTTCTAAGATGGACAGCAGTTCTGAATAGAGATAGGTTCTACAGGTAAAGAAAATTACTTCTGTTTCTAGCATGTTGAGTTCAAAATGTCATCAGACCATCAAATTGGGTATGCTTGCAGATGATAAATAGATGATAAGAATCTGGAGTTTAAAGACAGATTATACTCGGGGACTTAAATCTGACACATAACCTTTAAAAATAAAAGAAAGTACTGAAGCAGAGGGTGTTAAGAACAAAAGGAAGAGGGCTCAAGACAAGAGTGTGGAAAATGCCTCTGTGAAGGCACAAAAGGAAGACCCCAGAATATACTGTAGAAGTGAGATGTCAACATGATAGAGGAAGAAGAAAAAAAGGTTCCGTGGAATAGAAATCAAGATTTCTGAGAAATTTAAGTAGAATTCAACATGGTCACGGAAGATGAAGACTGAAGGGAAAATGGCATGAACGCTGGTAGTGAGATTGCCTGGTCTCAGTGCTTGTATCCTGGCATGGTGAGAGCTGAAACACAAACCCAGGGCAGCTATTGGGCACCACAGTCTGGCTCCAAATGGGCCAGAGAAAGGGAGAAAGGATCATAGAGCTGGCGAGAGCTTGGAGCTTTTTTTAGAAATAGAGAGTTCACATAATTTTAGCAGACAAGAAGGTAGAAGGAAGAATTCAGAGCTGGGATAGAAAGGGGTGAAAGAGGTGGGAGAGGATAGAAAGTAGATCATAATGGGTGGCTTTGTGAGGCTGTCCTGGGCGAGGATGGTGGGTGTTGAGGATGCATAACCTAGGGAAAAAAAAGGAATGGTCACTGTTGTGAATATGAAAGAGAGGCCCTTGATAAAGGTGGAGAATTAAAATAACATCAGAGAGAAAAATGATAGTACAAAATGAACATACAAATATTCAAGCAACTATGACTGCATCAGTAGAGCTGGTGACATATACCTGGAGGTTATAGTAGCCGAAGACAGTTCAGATCATGCACTTAACCATCCTAGAGTGGAGCACACACAGATAACAGGGGACCAGGACAGCAGAGCCTGTGTAGGCAGCAAAACACAATGAAAGGTTCTGTGCCTGTCTATTGCTTTAGCGTAGTTTAAATGTTTCTGTGCTGATTTCTGCTTTCCATGATCTACCCATGATTGAAAGTGGGTAGCCAGTCCCTCAACTCTTCCTGCTTTAGCATCGATCTTTCCCTTTATAGACAATACTTGCTTTATGTATTTGGGAGATTTGGTGTTGAGTACATACATATTTTAATCGTATGTGTTCTTGATGACTTGATCCCTTACTCGTCATAAAACTCCTGTCGGTTTAAAATTATTTGTGTTTGATCTTTGATAATTCCACACTTATACACAATGTATTTTGATAATATCTATCTCCAAGTCCCTCTACCAGCTCTCCGGCTCTTCCCAGTACATGTTCTTCCCACTGTCCTCTGCTAGGAAAGCCACTGAGTGTAATTAGTGCTGTGCCGCCATACTGCCAAAGAAAATGATAGTCCCTCCCTCAGCAATCAGGTGCTGCTGATACCCCCAACACCTCCTCAGCTAGAGGTGAAGCCTCTGAGACCCTTTCCTACCCCTGATGGAATTTATGACTGGATGGATCTCATGGAGGTCCTGTTTAGGAAATCATAACGGCTATTAGTTCGTGAGTGCAAACTGCCCTGTGATGTCAAGACATAAGTTTACTGCACTCCTCCCCATGCTCTGACACTTACATTCTTTTCAGCGATGTTCTCTGAGAATTGGAGGGGTTGTGGAAACCTTTAGGGCTGAGCATTCCCAAGTCACTTATTTTCAGTATTTTGAGCAGATGGAAACCTTTGCATTAACTATGGCCCACTGCAGGAAGTTTCTCTAACTAAGGGTAGCAACAGCATTAATCTATTGGAATAAAAATATTTAGAAGGTTTGACACATGACTGTTTGTCAAAACATTGATAACAGGTTTCCCCACCTAGAGCCTATAATTTCCATAGTCGTGGGCTTTTGACCGGGTCTCAGGTATCAGGCATGAACTCCTTCATGTGGAATAGACATCAAATCCAAACAGAAAACAGTTCCTTTTCCCTATAACAATCATGCCATTATTGAAGGCATGGGCACATCTCACCTGACAGGCTGGTATTGTAGCACGCAGAGTTCATCACGGAGGAAGTCAGTTGACGGCTCCTCCAGTCACTGGCACAGCACTTTCTACCGCTATGAAAGCTAACTGTTGGAAGGAAGTTTGCAGGTCAGTTGTAGCCTGCTGTGTCTATGTGATTTAAGAAAAATGTGTTCTCTCCAGCAACAGCGTCTTACCCTCTAGTTTATGATGGGCAGAGTACAGTACCAGTAGCGTGTGTTGTTTGGGGAGCCCAATAGTTTTTAGCACACCATACCTGAAACAGAGATGTTCATTTAATAACCCATGTCTTCTGGTGTACAAGCAAAGTACCTCCATTTAATTTTATTTTAAGAATTAAAAAAATATTTCTTACAAAGTAATAGACTTCCACAAGGCTTTTTCATACATTCTTAACTTTGGTCTCATATCCCACTAATCTTTAACCCCAGTGTGTCTCCTCTCCCTTCATATCACATGTGTTTAACTATCCTCTTCCCACTCAAAGAAGCTTCCCCTCGTTCCTACCAAAGCATAGTGTCTATGTGAAAGCAAAACTGAGGAAATGAGCCGGGAGAATAATGTGCTGGGAAGCTTCTCGGTCAGTAGTATAAGGAAGAATTTAAACCAAACCGCACATAAATGGCACAGCTAGGTAGTTAGGGGACCACAGACATCTTTGTGTCTTCCTCATTTTTCTTGGTTAGCTATAGAAAAAATCTTCATATTATATGCATGTAATAGAAATATATATGCATGTTTATTATATACATGTAATAGAAAGCTATATTTTTAAAGTCAGTTGTACTCATAGAATGTCTGAAAGCATCAATCAGAGAAAGAGGCAAAGCTGAATTTTGCTTCTCCATTTTTTTTAATGTGTCACCTATGACTTTAGGTGACATCTGCTTTCAAAAAAACTGGAAGGAAAAAGATGTCAAAGAGAGTTGCAAATTGTAGAATGACATCCACCATGTGGCCCTTCTGCCACTCTCACTAATATTGCTTAGCATTCTGAGTTTTAAAAATAACACAGTTACTGAGATTTAAAACCCTGTGGATGCAGAATTCGTTTTTGAAAGTAAGACTTTTTACTATGCATAGCCAATTATAGTCCACTGAGAAAATGATGTGTTTTTTCAATACATTTTTATTATGTGCTTAACTGACGGACCTTGCTGGCTCCTTCACAGGCATTCCACTCCATCAGCAGCTGTAGATATTATGCTGCTTAGGAATCTCCTTCAATTTGTATTTACCTGTGAGGGCAGATTGGCTCCAGAGAACACAGTCCTTTTTTCCTTAAGTAAATTATACATATTTTAGCAAACTATCTAAAAATACATTTATCTCATATAGAATTCTGGCCTCTGGGGTAATTAAGTCCAGTTTTTAAAAGCATAGCCAATACACCTTAACTCTCTCAGGTAAATAATATATATTTTAAAATCATCTAAGACTGATTTCTTTCTGCCTTTCCTTCTCCTTCCCTGCCCCTGAAACTATTACTATGCCTCTTTTAATCCACATATTTAGTAATTTTTTCAATGTTTCCTTCGACGATGCTCCTCTCTTGAGAGCCTGCACATCAATTATACACCCCTTCCATCCCAAGCCCAGGCATCTCTCCACAGAAGAGGCAGGGGTTTCCCTGAATATAATTTCTAATGGAGAAGTTATTCTGTGAAGATCTAGGTTCTGTGTGAACATTATCATCTGTCTTTGCATTTTAAGATGGCAATTCCAATGTTGGGGATTTTACAGAGGTGGGTACATTTTTCTGTGTTAATCAAGTGATTAATCAAATGCACTGTTTGAAGCTGTGGGCAAACGGAAGCATACTTGAGAGTGGATGCACAGTAACTACCTCTGTACCTGTGCAGCGCCACCATATGCCACAGGCATCCTCTAAAGCAAAACAATAAATGATTTCTGAGAAACACATTCTTCCCACTTAGCTACTAGACACTATCACACTTTATGTATTGATTATCTTTGCACTCATGGAGTCGTTGGAATGTATAATCTGTTCTCCTTTGCCCTACAAGGATACTGCAATCTTTACATCCTTCCAGAAGAAAGCAGTAGAAAATCAGATGGGAATAATCATTAGTAGCTGTAAATACTGCATCAGGATAGAACTAACAGCTTGTGGGAAGGTGTTCTCTAGAAACTGCAGTGTAAGAAGTAAACGAAATCTTTTGTTTGCCTACTCCTGGCCTCGGAGGACCAGCACTTTACATTTTATGAAAAGGGGCTCTGTAATTGCTGTGGGTTAGCATTGCTGCTGTGTGATCTTCCACTATGGGATCCCTCCAGCCAAGCAACTGTGACTCAAAGTCCATCCTTCTCTGTCCACACGGTGAGTCTCAACCAAATCCCCTGGGTTCAAGGCTCATTTGCCGTCCCCATTCTAAAACTCTCAAAGCAACTACCAGGCTTGAAAGTTGGGTAGGATTTTCTATGGAGCTGGAAACTTAAGTCCTAAGCATCTTTCTAGTCCATATTAGTTTCAGAACATGGGCTAGCATAGGTCCAGGTTTAGAGTACAAGCCAGGGTTATTCTTATATGCTGCGATGGTTAATAGCACCCCATTTCGCTCTCTACCCCAGTTTGGATGCTACAGCTCTACTTAAACGGACTGTTTTGCTTTCTTGGATGTTTTGTGTTGCTGTTGTTTTTGTTTGAATGGTTATGTTTTTTTCCTAGTCAGATAAGTTTAGAAATAAAAAACAAGGACAAAACAAGCAGCAGCAAAAAACCACAAACAAACAACAACAACAAAAACAATCTCACCTGGCATGCAGGGGATGCCTGTAATTTCAGCACGTAGGAGATCTAGGCAAGAAAGTTAGTAGTTACGGTCAGCTTTGGATTCATAGTAAGCTCTAGGCAACCTGAACTGCATGAAACTGTCTACGGCAAACAGAAAACAAATGCACATAGCCCGCTCCACTCCCCAAAAAGTCCATATGTAGTTTTCAGAGTAATCTAGGCACAGTGTTAAAATACAAATTCCTTGTTCCATCACTTCTGTACCGCAGAAAGGGATGGGGTGCAAAAGTTATTTTGACTGGCTGAACCTGTGGCTTTGTAAAGTAGCCTATCTCTTTGACCCTTAACTTCAGAATGCAAACCCACATGAGGGCACGTCGATTCCAGAGTCGGAACATTTGATCTAGCTGTGTGCTGACTGGGTGGGACTGACAGGCTCAAATTACTGTTTCCCAAGCAAGTGTGAGTCTCAGTCATCACTGAAACTCTGATAGCATTTCACAGTGAAAATCTTCTGCCCACAGACACTGCTCCAGCCAGGTGAGTTGACTGAAGAGCGGAAGAAGCTATCTTGAATAGCTGTGCGAGTGAAGGGAATGGTAGCTTATTCAATCTGTAAAGCAGAGCCCATAGCAGACGGGCGAATGGTTAAGGGGTTTAGCACATCCCTCTCCCTTCCCTACAGCAGCTTGGTGCGGAGTCAAGGACACATGGCAGCTCTGCTTTGCTAACAGGCTCAGTCATTCTTTCCACAGCTGTAAGAGCTCTGCACACTGTATGCATTCCCTCTGGGCACTTGATCCTCCGCACATTCCAGCAAGCAGGAGAAACAGGCACCAGAACAAAAGGAAACAAGGAAGTTCAGGGTTGTGGCCCCCTGAATCATTTACATCCCTGGGTCATCACTATTAGTCTTGCAAGGGCACCTACATTTGGGCTTTCTTATTGGATTTTCCTCACCCCCTCCATCCTGCCTTGCCCTTATCCCATACACTATTGTACATGCCTGGGTTCTGTAGATAGAAATTAAACTGTGATTTGGTATGCTAAATTACCTGAACTAAAAACTGTAATTTGCAACATTATTAAGTCATCACTGTCATGGATGTCAATTTCTTCCTGTTTAAGCCCCTAACACCCAGTATCACTCATTTTGAGTTGTACTAAAAAGAGAAAGAGGAAAAGGAAATAAAAGTCCTTAGTTGCTCTGCTGACTTTTATCATATCCATTAGGAAATTAGAATACTGTGCTCTGACTAGTGGCTTCAGTTTGACCAAAGTAGTCAAAATGTCCAAATTGTTTTGAAGGTATGTAGACTCATGCCTACATGAGTGGGAAGGACAGTGGGCTTCTCAGGGAATCCAAGAATTCGAATCTCTACACTTGTATTTTCAGAGAACCCTAACCAGGTGTGAGCTGGAGCGCTGGGTCTTTTTCCTTTGGATGCTATTTCTAGGCCTTTTGACAACCCTGGGGAATTTCCTGTTATCTGAGAGCCAAGAACGCCCGTCTTCCGCTGTGCTCACCACACTTGTGCTCTGCGGCAGGCATGAAAATCAGGCGCAAATGTGTATCAGTCAGCATAGTCTACGCTTTGCTGTAGGACTAACTGTGCGTCCGGGAGGGTGGGGCACTCAGCTCCAGACCTTCCTTCAGTATCGCCTTCACCTGGCTAGTTACAAAGTTGGAAGTACTGGCTTTTAAAACTTCTGCCTGTAAAAATCACTATCCCTTTTTGTTTATCTCTTACTCCTCCAACAAAATCATTTGAAGTAGTAAGGAGGAGCAGACTACCCCATGCCCAAGGAGGGAAAGCCAAGGCATCTGCACATGGCCTGCCGGTGTCCAGCAGGTTCACAAGTCTCTTGGTTACTGTTTATTGCTGAGAAGAGACGCCATGACCACAGCAACTCATAGAAGAAAACATTCACTTGGTGGCTGACATACAGCTTCAGCTGTCAGCCCATAACCAGCATAGTGGGGAGCATGGCCCCAGACAGGCATGGTGCTGAAAGCAGTAGCTGAGAGCTACACCCTCACCCAAAGGCAGCAGGCAGAGAAGGGGTCGGGGACACTGGTCTCTGGGCCTGGTGTGGGCTTTTGAAACCTCCCAACAAAACATCTCCAAAGAGAACACATACTCCGACAAGGATGGACTCTTAGTCCTTCCAAACAGTTGTCAGTCAGGACTAAGTGCACATGTGGGGGTAGGAAGCATATTGTCATTCAAAGCACCATAGTGAGTCTAAAATAATGGGTGAAAGCCCCAGTCTTTTTCCATCTTCCAATAACTGACTCGGGCCACTAAGAGTGTACGGCTGCTGTACTCAAGCAGCATCGCACAAAAACCAGGTAGACTGGTAACTCCTGAGAACACGGACGGGGTCTGCTCGTGGGTGACTAATGCTTCAGAACACGGACGGGGTCTGCAGGTGGGTGACTAATGCTTCAGAACACAGATGGGGTCTGCTGGTGGGTCACTAATGCTTCAGAACATGGATGGGGTCTGCTGGTGGGTGGCTAATGCTTCAGAACATGGATGGGGTCTGCTGGTGGGTGACTAACTCCTGAGAACATGGATGGGTCTGCTGGTGGGTGACTAATGCTTCAGAACACGGATGGGGTCTGCTGGTGGGTCACTAACTCCTGAGAACACGGATGGGGTCTAACTCCTGAGAACACAGATGGGGTCTGCTCGTGGGTCACTAACTCCTGAGAACACGGATGGAGTCTGCTCATGGGTGACTAACTCCTCAGAACACAGACAGGGTCTGCTGGTGGGTGACTAACTCCTCAGAACACGGATGGGGTCTGCTGGTGGGTGACTGTGGCTTGTACCTCCCCTTTAACTGCTCAGTCATGGACAGTAACACCAGATGGCAGATTTTCTGTGATAACAGTGAATCTAGAGAACAGAGGACTGGAATATGTTATTTCTTTCTCTGTCTTCCTTCTCAACTAGTTCACTTTCTACTAAATACAGTGGTTTTGTTTATTTGTTTTATGAAGTTGTTGTCCATTCTGGAACAATGCTTCATTGAGACAACAGTTAGCTTCTTCAGCTTAAATTCTAACTTCACCATTTACTGGCCGAATGGCCTGAATTGTTTTCTCCCTCTATATCCAGTTTCCTTAACTGTGTGTATACTGGATGGTCCTACCAGTGCTTCTTACATAGTGTTGACAAGCTGTACTAGAGCTCTTGGCCCAGAAGTGGATCACCTGTTGATTTTTCTTATTCACTTTAATAGAAATACTTAAAGATTCTGAAATCTGAAGGAACAAAGTCTTATTCCATTGTTTGAATAAAATATTTTTTTCATCCTGCAAGTTCTAGAGCTACATATATCTGAAATTTCAGGTAGTCAACTATAAGTACCTATTCACTCTCAACAAGTCATACTCTGAATCCTTGATGAAGATTAGACTATCAAAAATGTATCGGCTAGCCTTTGTTTCTATAGCCTGCCAGCAGCAGCAAGGTCCCTTGGCCGGCAAGGG
>LOJH01011281.1:7894-26635 GCA_001685095.1 Ellobius talpinus
TTAGCCCATTATTCTTGTCTATGTTAGCCACGTGGCTTGGTACCTTTTTCAGCAGGGTAGTCACATCTTGCCTCTTCTGTGTCTGGATCAGGAATGCAGAAGGAACTTCCTTCTCCCCAGAATTCTCCTGTTCTCATTGACCTACCTCTACTTCCTGTCTTGTTTTCCCACGTATACTTCCTGTCTGGCTACTGGCCAATCAGCGTTTATTTAAAATATAATTGACAGAATACAGACCATTGTCCCACACCAAGGCGGCATCTCTCACCGAACCTCAGACCCTACAGTTTTTAGGCTAGATGAGCTGACCAGTGAGTCCAAGTGCTCCTTCTTCCTCCATCCTCCCAGTCACTCACTGGCAATGGGCTTTCAGATAGAGGTGGCTATGTCTGTTTTTTCCACACAGGCACCCAGGATCTGAACTCGGGTCCTCCTGCTTGTGCTAATCCCCTGAACCATAACCCTAGGCCCTTTCCTGAAGTTTTTAAAAAGTATTTTGAGTTGCCCGGGATAAAAAGAGAAAAGGAAAGAGAGAAAAATAAAGGAAATAATTGAAGAGTCTTTTTAGGATAGGTTGATTTGATTTTAGAGGAAAATAAATACGTGTCACCTAGAAATTGAATGTGTTCTGAGGACACTCAAGCCCAATGTTTGTGTTACAAATGACATTCTAAGCCCATTTCCACAAAGGCAAGGGGATCAAGCACTGGCATGCAGCAAATATTTCCGACAACCCTTGCATTTACTGCTGCTTTGAGGTCTCAGAGCCGAGCCATGAGTGGAAAGAAGGCATATCCGCGGACCTCAGAATGCTGGCAAGGCCTGGCAGATACTTATCTGAGCCACACGCATTAGGAATCTGGGATGGAAACCTCCTAAGAATAGCCAGTCTCACGAAATTTCCAATCTCTCTTGTTTTTGGCAGAACTGAAAATTCCATGGAGATGGCTCATGTCGCAAGACTTCTGTGTGGTGCTGGCCAGCACCAGTGGGGAGAGCGGCCTGGGGAAGGAACGCCAAACCAACGTGGCTGTGTGTTTTCACGCCTCTGTAAAGGTCTGGGTTTGGCTCCAACCAGCAGAGAGCACTTGAGGTTTGTCTTCTGTGCCAGCATTTTCAAATGCCATTCACCTGACTCAGGAGGCTTTGAACACAGCAGAAACCAAGGGAGTGAATAAACTTTGGATATTCTTGATGTTCGGACATACTTTGAACAAGGCTCCTTGCTGGGAGACAGAACAGGATACTGCTGGAGCAGGACATTCTCACACACCCCTTGCTGGGGAGCAGAGGGACAATGTCATGTCTTGATCAAAGATCCGTTAGGTGCTAGCAATGTGTGAGATGCTGAGGTAGTCTGGGCTTGTTTTGTTCCTTTAGACGGTTGAAAAAGTGAAACGAATGGGGGCCACTCACCTACTGCAGTCCATGTACTTTTCTTCTCCAAAACAACCTAGCATTTGATGCTTCTCATAGTTGGGTATGCTATGCCTGTCCCACCACCCTGGAAGTATTTCCACCTCCTGTATGACAAATTCCAGTTCTCATCCAACCCAGCTCAGACACCAGCATAAGTTTGCCAACTATCACAAGCTACTTGTGTTCTCAGCACATCACCAAGGGCACTGTAGAAGCTTGCTGAGAGGGATGGCCTCCCAATACCCCCTGTGATAGTGTTTCCCTTTCTGAACCACAGGAACCTTCCACCGATATTATTAGAGTCATTTTTTGATGGTTATTCTTGGTCGTCAACTTGATTATATCTTTAAAACCCAAGCAGCTGGGTACATCTGTGAGGAATTTTTCTTAATTAATTTGAACTGGGAAGACCCACCTTTAACTCAGATCTTTGGAGATGAGAAGATCCACCTTATATCTGGGCCATGCCTTCTGCTGGGAGCCTATATAAAGGACATGGAAGAAGGAAGCTTTTGCTCCTTGCCTGCTTGCCCTTGCTCTCACTGGCAAGTTCATTCCTTCTCTGGCATTAGAGCCTGCTTCTCTGGGATTCCAGTGTATACTGAAGAGTAGATAATACACCCAGCCTCATGGATTGAACAAACTAGTGGATACGTGAACTTTCCACTGATAGACAGACAGCCATTGTTGGACTGGATGGACCAAGTCTTATCAAATCCCTTTCTCTCTCTCTCTCTCTCTCTCTCTCTCTCTCTCTCTCTGTCTATCTATCATCTATCTAGAATAATACAGCTCTTATCTCTCAGTCCCATATTTTACAAACCATTTGTTATTCCCAGAGTGACTTTTGTTCCAGAAGCGTCTGCCTGTCCTCCCTGGCATCCTTTTCACTCTGCCATCCTTCTCTTGTGCAAATATAAAAAGCGAGCCCATGGCCATCAGGGGACTGGCCCATGCTTAGGTGCTAATTTAAAGCATCTTCACTTCTGCACTTCAGCACTGAATGGATCCTCTTAACTGTGGTGTTCCACGACGTGGAAATGCAGGAGCCCTTTCCCATAAAGCTTATGAGACAGCCGCCATCTGATTCTGTTTATTCTTCAGGGTGCCAGTGGCTGGCACCTCCTTCAGATTTTAGCTTAAGAGCACATAAATGAAACAAAGGTCAGGGGTTTCACTCTGGTCCAGTTAGCATGACTGTTTTTTTCTATTTCCTTTTCCAGTTTTTTCTACAGAGGCAAATCTCACATGAATCAGTGTCACTGAGCAAAAGGTATCCTGAGAGCAGAGTTCAGGCAAGCCTTGCTGAAAGCCCCCTTTTAACTCTGACATGGATTGTCCCCGTCTGATGGAAAGATCAGGTTACTTCCCGCCAGCATCTAATGCATAGGGCCACATACGAGTGTTTTGAACACAGATGTTTAAGATCTAGGCTGGAAACTCCACAACATGGATCGCGTTACCTCAGGGTCACCCCACACCTCACGCTCCCTGCTCAGCTGTGTTTTGTTACGGCTTTAACGGAGCAACGACGTGTTTCCACAGTCTCAGGCCGGTATTGGATGACATGCCGGCTGATTTTGGTGGTTTGAGCAGACCTGTAGGGGGTTATACAAACCAGAGCAGTTTGCTTTCCAACAGTAAGAAAATATGTTAAGAATTACTGCCGATAGTCAAGGCAACTCTTTCTCCCTCCTTCACTGTCTCCTTTGCTCCTCACTCTCCTTTCAGCTTCCAATATTTTTTAAAGTTTGTTGTCACTTTTACGATCTCTGAATGTCCCTCTGCTCTAGTCTAGGAGACTCTAACTTTAATTGCTTTCTTATCTCAGCAAATGCCCCTTGAAACCCGGTTCTTATTTTGCTCTCTTCCCTTTTTTTTCTCTATCCCAACCCACTGAAAACAAACCAGGCTATAAAACTGATAATATTCCTAATTTTTTTTTTAAAAAAAGATAATCGATGCAATTTAGATAAGGTAAAAGAAATAAAGAAGTAAAAGCCTCTATGGAGCCCGGCCAGCGATTCATCTGTTTGTATTAATAGGTTCCAGTCATAGTACACCAGGCACAGGACGTCTGTTTGCCACTGCACTTAGCAAGCACATGAGTGTAAAAATAAACTTTGACAATGTAGATCTCTTTGTCCTTTCAGGAATGGAAAGCATTATGGACTTCAAAGTGCGCGAAGCCCGATTTGAAAATATAGTTTGTGCTTGTGTTTCTGTGGCTATGGGGTGGGACTTGGGGCCGCACAAGGCACATGGATGATTTGTGGGTAAATAGTACAGCAGACACAAGCTAGCAAGAACAAATGATCCTAGCAACTTTGATAAGCCCATTCATAAGGAAGGAACGTCTGTCTTTTAAGTTCCCTGGAACAACTGGGATATGATTCCTCATTTAATCGGGGTTTTCTTCCTGAATTAAACTGCAAAAACAGAGGACCCAAGGAGCACATTTCACTTGCACAGAGCAGCGCCTGTTCATTTTGAGTGTTTTTGGACAGGAAATCGATCTACAGGGTGACATTCACACACACAAAAGAAACAGTATGGGACGATGGCTCGTTAGTTCAAGTGACTCTGTTTTGGACATTACGGACCAGAAACCTTGGAGGAAGAACTGCGTTAAAGATCAAAAGCATGATAACTCCTGATGAAAACATCCCCAAATGATGAACCCACGCGTGAAAAGGAACTTCTACCGTAAGTGTCTTTGCTGTGATTGAGCGTCTTGTTTGCCGAGCAGACCTCTGAGCAAGGGTGGGATGCAGGGTCTTCATTTGCAGACTGGTCTATAATTAAACTCTCTGGGTACTTCCAGCAGAAGGCTCCTTGCTGAAATGCCTTCCCTGATCCTGCAAGGCTGGAAGAAGCTGCAGGTTCTAGAGTGCCTTGGATGGCAGGCACGCCATGCCAGGCTTTACTGTGACGTGTGTGATTCTGGCAATGCAGAATCCATCAGTGTCTGTCAGTAAGTTACACTAAATCTGTGTGTGGATAGTTTTAAATTCTATTACTTTGGTTTCTCATGGCTCATCCTGTAATCAAAACATGAATGTCTAGGGATTCACACAATGCTATCAGGATTTAGAGAGAATCTGAACTATTTCCTGAGTGAATCTTATTTATCTATCTTATCTTCCTGCTGGCAAGAGACGTGTAGAATCTGTGAATGGGCAAGGAGAAGGTGTCACTGCACAGAATAGACTTCTTTGGAATTGACACCCAATTGCCTTTACTGTTTCCAAAGTTTATGTCTATAGTGTTCAACAAGTCACCTGGAGATTAAGACGTCTCGTGTCTAAGTGTGTTGACAAATGTGAACCAAGCTACCAAAGCCTTGCTGCTACTGTACAGATATTGAATCTGGCAAGTTCCACACTTAGAGTCTATCCCATAGTAGGTTTAGACTTAGTCGACAGTTTTGAATGTTGCATAAAGTCTGCTGCTGAGTTCATCAGAAGATAAACCTCAGTTCACTCTGTAAATTAATTCATGAGTATGATTGAGTTGTATGTATCAAAGAATTATATGATAATGGAATTACACTACATTGCCTCTTCCTGTAAGGAGTTTCTTTAAAAGTCAAATTTTGAATTCCCTTCTATTTTGGTTACTCTTCTTATGACTTATTGTTTCTTTGGAAGGGTACCACCTGGGAATAGCTAGCCTGTAGCATAGCTTAGCCTAACTTGTTTCCAGTCAGTATATAAGCTCCTGATGTCAGCCTGTATGCTGGAACGCTGGATAAGTTAGCCTGTTAGGACCTCCCTTTGTGGCAGGGGAACAGACTGGCTGAGATGCTGGCCATGTCCTCCATTGGACTGATGGTCTTGTAGGTGTGAGCCGTGAATGGATGAAAGGGTCCTCAGAGTCCAGAGTGACAAGAGAAAGTCATCTAGCAGAGGAGAGCCGCAAACTCATCCATGATACCGTCACCATCTATCTACACATGCCCGGCAGCACCATTCTGGCATTCGGATTTCTGCACTGGCGTACCTGGTGTAGATGTTTGTTAAAGTGAACCTGCCCTCACTACCACAAGTAGGGAAGAAGAAAGCTGTGCATGTTAGATGTGATAGTGGGATCCTTGGGGTAGGAACTTATAAAACGCTGTAACTAAGCAACAGTCATCAGTAAGGTAAGATACTCTGGGATAATTACATGTAGCTTCAGGGTGAGCTTGAATCATAGCATATATAGCATCATCTATAAAAACGGCTAAGCTTAAATTATCGTGTTAGCAACTTTCGCAGGTACCATTACCGGTAGAAATTCTAACTAGAAATTCTAACTAGACTGTCCCTAGCAGTAGCTCGGCAGCTCTTTTAGGAGTCAGTACTTTTTCAGGCTGGAATCATCTGGAATTGTTATCCATACTTCTGGGATCTCAATCAAGAAATGATGCAACAGTAGAGGAGTTCTCACACTGGTCCCTGCCTGGGAGAAGAAGAGCCGTAGGCCGTACAGAAAAGGAAAGCAAGAGAGAGAGGGTGGTGTGGTGACTGTGGATCTGGAGGATTCCACATGGGAGTCAGGAGCGTGAGTTCAAAGCCAGGCTCGGCAGTTCGGGGAGAGCCGAGCTCATCCACACTGTGCACAACAGCAACAGAGCTGGGGAATGTCTTCCACTGGAGGAAGTAGGTGTAACCCTGCAGCAGCTCAGTGGCAGGAGGGGCTTATGGGTAGCAGATGATAGCTTGGTGTTTCTGCAGCATGCTTTGATTTTTCCAGTCAGCAACAGGGTACCAGAGGAGCCATGGGCAGGGTTGCGCGGTGTCTGTTGGATGGGGAAGGATGAGTGTCTGCCACTGCGGACGGCGGGGGCTCAGGCATTTTGAGTCAGACAGCTATGTGTTAGAATTCCAGACCTAACATTTTTAAATTTTTGGAAAAGTTGCCTAAATGCCATTTCTAGCTTCTTATATATAAAATAAGATAATATTCCTTCTTATCCTTGTAAAGGTTAAATTAGATCGTTATGTTGGTTGTCTGACACAAAGTAAGTGTGTGATAGGATGTTTGAATTATACAAGCTTCAGGGACCTTTAACTCTTGAGTTCTGATAACCTGATATTTGGGGTTATTTAGCCCCCCCAATTTTTTGGTTGAATTAAACACCAGCCATTGGTGCAAGCTGATAAAAAAATCTGTTCTCTGAGTACTGGTCAGCTAAGACACAAAAAAAGTCAAGCAAATCTTAAAGAATATAAAAGAATGAGCACCAGGCAGATGTGATGGTTTGAGCCTGTCATTCTTGCTTTTGAGAGACGGAGGTAGGAGACTCATCTTCAGTTCCTAAACATCCCAGACCACAGAGTGATATCTTACCTCAAAAACAAACAAACAAACAAACAAAAACAAAACAAAACAAAAAACCCAAGCAAAACCAAATAGAATGAATAAATCCATCAGGTTGCATGAGTTAAAAACAACAAACGAAGGGTTTTCCGTCGCTTTCCAGGCAAGGATATAACCTGTTTGCTTATGGTTCTTGATGCTCATAAGACCATGCACTCAGTTGACTGTTGTTACTATTTCCCCCTTTGTTTGCATATAGCCTGTCTACTCATCTTAGAAAACCTGCTGTAGCTGGGTGGTGGTGGCATGTCTTTAATCCCAGCACTCAGGGAAGCAGAGGCAGGTGGATCTCTGTGAGCTCGAGGCCAGCCTGGTCTACAGAGTGAGTTCCAGGACAGCCACAGATACACAGAGAATCCCTGTCTCGAAAAAGAGAGAGAGAAAGAGAGAGAGAGAGAGAGAGAGAGAGAGAGAGAGAAAGGAAGAAAGGAAGGAGGAAGGAAGAGAAGGAAGGAAGGAAGGAAGAAAGAAAGAAAGAAAGAAAGAAAGAAAGAAAGAAAGGAAGGACGGAAGGAAGGAAGGAAGAGAAAGCAAGCCTGTTGTAGCTGGTAGAATAGATAGCTGCAGCAGAAATGACCTTCTGTAAACTCAAGGACTAAAAACGCCTCCCATGGCATCTTTCCACAGGGCTTGCAAAAAGCAAAAAGAATTCTGTGGGTAACGCATTTTGATGATTTAATTTATCGTGTCTACTGTTCCAAGCACACGTGCAAAGCACTTGGGCAGAACCAGGGTTCTTGCACACTGTTGCTTAGGCTCCCACATCCCGGATAGGAAATAATCCAGTGGTTAGAATTTTCAATTGGCAAAAATCACTGGCATTAAAAAAAATGATCTCACATCTGTGTAGTATCATTTTCTTTCCCACAAATCTCCACATGGATGAGCTTGTTTTTTCGTATCCCTATTGTGGAAGTGGAGGCTACATTTCACCTTTTGCGTGGGGTACACAAACACAGACATGAATCAAACTTGCTGAAGCAGACGGCTAGGTAGGAAGCAGTGAAACCCAGCATATTGTGGATTTCGTTTAATGCTTCATGATCGTCTCTGGTTTTTACCCAGAAGTATTTGATTTATCCCCTGCTCTCACATATCAATAGGAGTCTTACTCTTGATCACTAATTAACACTAACTTTGTGTGACACCGTCCACAGAGGACCCACCTCATTATCCATGAAGACAATACAGCATAAGTGGCTTCAGCTCAAGGAAACTGTGTAGAAAGAGTGAAAATGTCTAAATTCTTGGCCCTCTTTACATGAGGAGGCAGAGAGTGCCCTGCAGCACTTTATTAATAGGTCTTAATAGTAAAAACCAGGAGTCAGATATTGGGGGAAAATGCTGAGAGATCAGAGAGACAAAGGAGCAAAACGACGGCCTCCTTACCTCTCTACTTCCGGGTCACAAAGAGACTGAGTTCCTGTTTCCTCCCGCCTTACCACTTTCTGTCTGTCTGTACAGACCTCCTCCAGACCTCTATGGTTGGCTATCGGCTAGCTCCACCCTCTGATCTTCAGACAAGCTTTATTTGTACAAGCAAGATAGTGCTACAGTGTCCGTGCCCATTTATTTGTTTCTTGTTTTGCAATTCCTGCTGTGGGTCGCTATCCTCCAAGCAAAACAGATGCTGTCTTTAGTGACTGCTCACAAGAACCACCACTATCACGCTTGTTGACTGTAGTTTCATATGAGAGAGTAGGGAGTGTCACTGGAACCTCATTTGAGATTCCATTTCTCCTCCCAGCCATTTGTATGCAATTCTGTCCATTACATGTGAGTTCACAGGAAGCGCTAGAGTCTATATTAGGCTGGGGAAGATTGAGACCCCATCTATGTGGCTACAAGCAAGCCATCATCCATGCTAGGTAAAGGCTTTCCATCCAGTGCAGCTGCTTCGGGGTCATCCATGCTCCTTTAGGCAACTCCTCTTCTGTGATCTATAAATCAGTCAATGATTGGTTCCTGAAGTCAAACTTGGGTATTGTTGTATTTTCATTTGTTGTCTATACAGAGAAGAGGGTAGACATTCCGTGCTACTCATCAGGGAAGGAATTCTTGCAGTGAGGCCCTGGATGCGCTCTCGGCTGTGTTTTCTTGTGGGTGCTAGGACATGGAGTGGGGTGACTATAGAGCAAGCACACTTCTGTGACTCTCTTCTAAGGGGGCAGTGATAACAACAGCTGGCGCTCTGCCTCACCACGCCTCAGAGGCCCATCAGCTGTCTCTGACAGGCGTAGATTTGGAGGCTCATATCATAGACTTTCTGATAACTACATCCTAGAAACTGCTTGTCTTCCTTGCATAGGCTGAGGGAACTGTAGTTTATAGGCACAAGGGAAAAATAGAAAACGGTTAAGGCTTCGGGACTGAATAGCTCACACAGGCTAACAGCTGGTGATTGTGAAAAGTCACGTGTTGATTTTGTGTCAGTCACACTGTCTATGCCACAGGCATGTGTGTATGTGTGTATATGTGTATATGTATGTGTGTATGTGTATATGTGTGTATGTATGTATGTGTGTATGTGTGTGTATGTATGTGTGTGTTGACTGAGGTTTCTGTCCCATCTGGTCCTGCGGTCTTTCAGTCCCAAAGAAACACACAGAGGTCTACATTACTTATAAACTGATTGGCCCATTAGTTAAAGCTTCTTATTAACTCTTACAATTTACATTAGCCCATAATACTTGTCTGTGTTAGCCACATGGCTTGGTACCTTTTTAGGCAAGGCAGTCACACCTTGCTTGCTATGTGTCTGGCTTCCTCAGTGTGTGTATGATGACTATGGTCTGAAACATTCCTCTTCCCAGAATTCTCATTGCCCCGCCTCTACCTCCTGCCTTGTCGCTCTGCCTATACTTTCTGCCTGGCTACTGACCAATCAGTGTTTATTTAAAATACAAGTGTCAGGGTTCAGACCATTATCCCACAGCATGTGTGTGTATGTGTGTATGTGTATATGTGTCTGTGTGTCTGTGTATGTATGTGTGTGTGTCTGTGTGTATACGCATATGTGTGTATGTATGTGTGTGTATGCATTACTCAGCCACTTCAAAACACCACTCATGTCAGAATAGCTAGGGGATAAAATACCCTGCCTCCCAAAACAAGCAATGACAAGGGCATGACTCATTGTCTTGTATACTCATTTGCCTGAAAATCTTTTTCCTGGAAATGCCTATTTAAATCTTTACCCATTCAGAAAAATACCTGGACATCTGTCAAGTCTTTATTGGTGGTTTTGAGAATTCTTATAATGTTAAAAATGTAAATAACCCCTCTGGATCAGTGATGCACAGATAGTTGTTATTGGTTGTCCTATGCTCTTAACCATCTATCACAGAAAAAAATTATAGTTTTGGTGAAGTACAGTAGATATTATTTTATCTCTTTGTGAGTCATGTCATTAGTGTATTATTCAAATTGTTTTCCTAATGCAAAGTTATAAAAATTTTTATTGGTGTTCATAGAATACTTGTAATTGTAGACCAAAGATTCTGTCCTGCCTGGTCCCATAGCCATTCAGTACCAAAGAAACAACACAGAGGCTTATATTAATTATAAACTGTTTGGCCTATTAGCTCAGGCTTATTATTAACTAGCTCTTACAATTTGAATTAACCCATAATTCTCGTCTATGTTTAGCTATGTGACTTGGTAGCTTTTATCAGTGAGGTTGTCTACAGGAAGTGAGAGGCTGTGGTTGAGAGCTGTTTCCTCCTGTTTTATAATCCTCTCTAGTTCTGGGATCAAAGGTGTACACCACCATGATTAAAGGCATGCACTGCCTGGTTTCTATGCCAAAGTAGTGTGGCTACTGGGATTAAAGGTGTGTGTTACCATTATCTGCTCTGCAAGGCTGATCAATGGGGCTGTCTTACTCTCAGCTCTTCGGGAAAGCTTTATTTATTAAAACACAATTGAAATACTACTACATGTAATTTTAATTTTATATTTTACATTTAGGTCCATGAACTACTTTGAGTTAATTTTTTCAGTACAGATAAACTATTGATAAAAATTTATGCTCTCTCTCTCTCACACACACACACATATACACACACTCATCCACAGAATTTTCTTTGTGCTAAACATTCATTTGCCATTCTTTTGAGAGTTATTCCTAGGCTACTGTGCCCTGTTAGCTCTATGCATAATTTCTATGATACCATGTTCTCTTGATTAATTAAGCTTTAGAGTTAGTCATGGGATCACGTATTGTGAGTCTTCTATTCTTTTCAAAACTAGTTTCCAAGTTGTTTGCCATTCCAAATAAGTCTTATTTGCATATTTCCTCTTTATGCATGTGTGGTGCATGTGTTTACATGTGTGTAGTGAACGTGTGTGCATGCATGTCTTGCATACATATGAGTGTGCATGTGGACACCATCGTTGCTGTTGGGAATCATCCTCTGTTGCCCTTCTGCCTCATGCACTGAGGCAGCATCTCTCAATCAAACCCAGAACTTGCTGATATGGCTAGTCTTGCTAGCCAACTTGCTCTAGGGATTCCAACTCCATCATAGGAGGCTGGGATTACAGGCAGCTGCTAGGCCCTCCTGGTGTTGAGTAGCTTTGGGATCTGAACTCTCATTCTCTCCCATGTTTGTGTTGTAAATCCTTTGACCACTGAGCTGTCGCCACAGCCATTCCATATGTAAGTTTGCAGATCAACTTATGTTATTTACACATACCCCATGGGGTGTAAGAGTTAGTTGACTCACATGAGTCTGGGGAGAAATGACATCTTAACAATGTCAAGCTTTCCCCTTCACACGGTTCTCTCTTCTGTCATCGGCATTTTATGGTTCCCTTCTACAAATTCTGCACATTTAACTTGTTAGATTCACACCCTAACATGTGGCCTTTCAGAGCTATTGTAAATGGTTTCCTAAAGCTTCCACCTGCGATGACCATTGCTAACATGCAAATGTGTTGGGTTGATCTCATACACTGGTTGGCATGGCCCTAATGACCTTCTCTAGTTCTTAATTCTTTGGAGCTTCTTTTGAGAAGAGATTTTGGTTATTTTTAGTAAAGAACATGTCATTTCACAGTGACATTTCTGTCTCTTCTTTCCCAGGGTGCAGCTGCCATGTTTTCACTTACCCTGTGGCACTGGTGAGGGATTTCAGGATCATGTGGAATAGGAACCTGGTGAATAAACACCCTCACATTGTTCTGTTCTTAGCAAGAATAGAGCCCTAGCTTTCATCGTTAATCATGATGCTAGTCAGAGATTTGTATAAACATCCTCTATCAGATTAAAAGATCCTGGTCTAGTCTTGAGTTTGCTAAGAGATTTATTATAGATATTATTATTTATTATATCTTATTTTTCTCCAGTACCATTCTTATGTCTATGTGATACATTTTATATCCTATACTGTGTTAGTCTGGTGAGGTATATCAATTGAATTTTGTATCTTTAACAAGTCTGTGTTTAGTATTAACTCCAGATGGCTATGAAGCATCTTTATAATTTATGTGTTGACAGGAAAAAAAATGAGCTGAGGGCTCTGTTTTTGTTTTTGTTTTGTTTTTAACATATGTAGGCATGGGAGATACTGGCATGAAGTTTTCTTTGCTTATTGTTGAATGGTGTATGGCAATTTCTGGTTCCAAAAATATCTCTCAAATATACTTAGAAAACTCTTAGAATGTACCAATGGTAATTGCATGTTTAGTTTAATTAATAGGGAGAAGACAATCATCAACAATGGAAAATACTGTCCCATCAAGAGGGTAGTAATCTTGAGAATGTATAGCTAATAAAAATAGAATATATTATTGGTAAAATTCAATGAACTTGCCTCAAGTCAATGGATTGTCTACATGTTCATTCAAATATGAAGTAAGTTGAGAACCCACATCTAGCCTGAAACACTGCCCATTCTCACCTCCCTGTATATAGAAAATGAAACCTGACTTAAGTATTTCTATAAGTTGATAAGGCCATGTCCATTTGCCAACCCCCCTCTACCCTGTACAGGGTAAGAGAGACAGAGACAGAGAAAGACACAGAGAGGACCCTTCTAGGCTGGATGCAAACCCACTCTCTATCCAGTTGATGTTACAGACAGAAGTTACCTTTCTTGCATGTTGTCAAAGTATCAGATAAAGGGAGGCAGAGTAGACTGTTTCCTTGTAGCCACCCATCAGCTTCCACTCTTAACATCTTTTGGCTCCTTCTCCCACAATGGTCCCTGAGCCTTGGAGTAGCATATGGATTTCCCATTCAGGATTGAGTACTCTGAAAGTCTCTCATTCTCTATACCTTGACCAGTTTATCTCTGTGTTGATCACCATCAACTGAAAATAAAAACTTCTCCGATGATGGTTGATAGACACAGTAATCTCTGGATATAATGAGAAGTCATTGGAATTCAGTTTAATATTATGTCCCTTTAGCAGATTTTAATAGTAGTAATTTCTCCCTTAGAGTCTGTGGACTTTCTAGCCACAGGTTCATGGACCCAGTTCCAGGTATAATTTTTCATCTTGTGGATCAGGCCTTAAATACAATGGGAAAGTGGTTGATTACCCCAATGACATTTGTGCCACAATTGCATAGGAGCTGTCTTTCTCTTGCCAAGCTGGTTGTTATTGTAGTCCACAGGGTTCACAGCTGGTGAGAGTCACAATTACCTTTCTCATCCTGTAGCATTTACAATATCAGCATGATGAAAACCAGTCAGCAGGAATGAGGCTTCCAGGTCAGTCCCAGCTTGTTGTCTCCGTGTCCTATGACTCAAATATGTGGGGTCTTCAGCAATAGGGTCTTACTGTCAAGTTCTGGAGGGTAACCAAGAGAACTGGTGAGGGTTACAGGTACTCACTCGTTAACAACTGCAAAAAGGGCAGCCCATGCTTGGCACTAGGCTTTTTGCTAGCTTGTAATGTCCAGTATGATTATTGTTGTCCCAATACAGAATAACTCCATTTAAACTCTTTGTATATGCATAGGCATGTATTTTCAGGAAGTTTCTAAGGTAATGGGTTTCTATATAAACTTTTGAAATGAATAGTCTAAGAATATCCCTCCCTATGCTCCCTTCTCTCCTCTACCCTGCTATGTGGTAACTCTTGTAAGATATTCTGTGTTATGAATTCTGCCAATAATGTTTGGAACCAAACCTCGTGCATAGTTTGTTCAACTTAGAATCCTCACCAGGAATGAAGGGTAAAGTCTTACTGCAAAAACATTTAGTCTCTTCTCAAATCATCTGTAAACTGTGCACTGATGCTAACACTTGTCTTGTGGGGCCATGCACTACCTCAGAAGCCTGTTTCAGAACAAGGGTGCCCGTAATATTTTCAGCATCAATGCTTCTGAAGCTGCTCAGTGTGATAGTCGAAGAGCCGTCCTCTTTGGGACGTGTGAATTCTGGGAAGCTCACTTTCTGCCTTATGTCAAGCTCCCATCACACACTCAGTCCCAAGAGAACTCCAGAGTTCACACGCTTCAGCCATAACCCTCTGTGGAAGAACTTTGACTTCTGAGACTTGTGACTAGCCAACGACTGGCTTCTGCCTTCTTTTCTCTCTAGGGGCTATGAGTCTGTGGGTGACTTTATTAGTGGGGGAGGGTCATGTGAAAGGAAAAGAATTACTAGGAATTGAAGGAGGCATAGCTGGATCATGCAATGCCTGACTACAGACAGTATGCCTGTTAATACATAGCTTTTATAGCCTATGGATTTGGAGACTGGAGGTGGGGTCCCTAAAATGGGAACTTTGGGGTTCAAAGATGATAATGCTACTATGAAACAATGCTGTAAATCCCTTCCCCAAATCTGTCCTTAATTTTAGCAACTTTCTCTGAGGCTTTCTCTATCTCCCACTTTGTGATCAGATAGGACAGAATTTCTTCCTGGAACTCCACGAGCTCTCCAGGCAGATGCCCCCCTGCCCACCTCTTTAGACAGAGCAGACCCCACTCTATTACCAAACCTAGGAAGCGGAGCATGCCAGTTCAGTGAACCATCAATGAATCATCTTTAAAATCTGTCCCCTGGCTATAAATATGTCAAGTTCAGTATTTTTATCGTTTGAGTGGAGCTCTGTTGAAGTGGTTAGACAAGCCAAGCACTGGGCCGAACTTCAGGAGTCCAGTAAAAGAGAGGAGGGATTATATGAACAGACGTGGTTAAGATCATGACAGGGGAGGGGTAAATCCACTGAGACAACTGACCTGAGCTTGCAGGAGCTCATGTCCTCTGAACAGTTCTTCCCCAAGTTGCTTTTGGTCATAGCGTTCCATCACAGTAACAGAAACACTACTGATCATTCTCCCCGCTTCTCTCCCCTCCCATCTCCCTACTATCTCTGTTCCCCCTCCCCCACACAAATATTTCCTTCATGTTCATATCCATTCATTTTGTCTTGTGACACAGAGTTTAACCAGGGCAGTGTGTGGCCTTGGGTTGGGAGCTATTCATTGAAACTTGTGGGGTCAGCAGTGGGTATGCAACTGAAGACAGTGATTACCCCTCTCCTAGAATCTACCAGCAGCCAATAGTTCAGCTGTAGAGGGGAGGGCCTCATGAGTCCCCCTCTGTCACCAATTGTTGACAGAGCTGCTCTTGTGGGGCCTCCTGCAGGGAACCAGAGGTGCTGTGAGTTGATGGTTGTGTGATGGTATGGAGTCTTGAGGACATTTTATAGCTCTTCATTCTATCTTCTGGCTCTTACGTACTTGGTTGCTTTTATAGTTATACCTACTACTGCCTTCTGTAAAAGCCAAGTCAGCAGGGATGTTTTGAGAGTTCCCTTTGTGGATACATCATTGTTGGTATTGAGTGCTACAGTGCACATCTGGACTCTTGGGTGTTCTCCTACGAATCCAGGAGAGGGGTCATGGGTTCTGAATGTTTGTGTTTCTTCCCTTTCATAAATGTTCCCAGATTGTCCTCTAGATTTATGCGTCTATCAGCAATTCCCAGAATTGTCTCACAAGTCCCCGCTGAGAGTGCTCCACCATCACTGCTTCTCTGTCAGTCTGATGGATCTGAAGGGATGCTGTGTTTTGTAACTTCAGCTTCCATTTCCCGTTAGTAAATACAGAAAATAGTTATGCATATGTGTTGGCCATTTGGTTTTTCTTGTCTATGAATTGTCTGTTTATATTTGTTGCTCATCTCTCTGTTAGGTTGTCAGTGTCTTGTTAATTTGTAAAGTGCTCCTTCCTGTAATTATAGCTTTTAAATCCTGATCTGTCACCCACATTGCAAACATGTCTTCTGAATCTGCCACTTGTTTAATTTCTTTATTTATACTATCTGCTGCTATGCAACAGTTATTTATTAGCGTCTGTCTGGGTCTTCCCCAGACCTTCCAGTCAATGCTAATAGTATCTTTATAGCTATCACTTTAACCCAGTGGTTCTCATCTTGTGGGTCGTGAACCCTTTGGAGGTTGAGAGACCCTTTCACAGGGGCCACATATCAGACATCCCACATTTCATATATTTAAATATAATTCATAATGGTAGTAAGATTACAGTTATGAAGTAGCAATGAAAATAGTCTTATGTTTGGGGGTCATTGCAACACAAGGAACTATATTAAAGCGTCATGGCATTAGGAAGATTAAGAGCCACAAAACCATTTGTTTGTTTTGTTTGGTATCTAACTTCAGACAAATGAACTGTTCTGACTCTCGCAGGATAAGTGTCCAGCCCAGAGCTGATGTTGTTAATCATTTTCTCTTTCTTTTTTTCTTTCCTGATTGAATTGCCCTTTAATCCTATGTCAAATTCTCACATATGTTTCATTTCTTTTATGTATCCCCCCAAGTTCTACTGATCTACTTTTATGGACTTATGCATCTTTACATTATATTGTATTATATTTCAGTAACCTTGTGGAATATTCCAGTACTTGGTTTGAATTAATTGTTCTTTTAATTTTGTTTCATATTATTCAAATATGTTTTCATTTCATATAACTTTTAAAATTACATGAAATTCAGAACATTTTATATTGTTATAATGTATTATAATCATTTAAAGTATTGTTAGGACTATTATTACATGAAATCAAGCAGTAATAACATTCTCCCAGGAGTTGCCTTACATAATGCCTATGTAGTTATAAATGAATATGTATATACATTCTTACATTAGGGAGATTGTTTTTTAATAATTCATCTTATTAATGTTTCTCTTTATAGGGCCAACAGATTTTATGAATCCTATGACTTCCTTATTTTAGTTTACATTGTTATTTAAAAAGAAATATTTTCTTTTCCTTTTTGATGTATGCTACCAGCAAAGGAAAAACTGATTCTGATGGCTGAATTTGTATTTATACATTTCATCAAATGGTTTCTATAAGTATTAATGATTTTTCCCCTGTTTAAGCTTCTTGGATTTTTTTCACTAAAAACAGTTGTATTTCTTCATTACTAGTATTTGATTTCTTGGTCCCATTGTTTTCAATAGACTTCCCAAATTAAAATAGAGTAAGTATTAACAATAAACACAAACAGTAACTATAAAACATCTCTCACGTTTTGGAAGCTATTGATGTGAATCGTGTGGGTTCGCCTCTTTTATAACATCACATTATCGGGATCTTATGTATGTGTCTTGGTTTAGCAGCTAGACTCTGGCTTCTCTTATCTAACAGGATGAATTTATGATTCAGTCATGCCATGGCATGGGCCACCCAAGTGGTATACTTCACTGTCAAATGTATCACCTACTGTTGAATGACTGTCTAGTTGTTTAGGGTTTTGTGTGGTGACAAATAAAGCTTCTAGAAACATTGATCCACACATGTCTATAAGAACTTACTTATTTTAGTTTTCTTGAGAATTGTGTATAGTGTATTTTGATCATATTCTCCATTCCTTCCCGAATTCTTCCCAAACCAGTGTTCCCTTCCCTTTCCACTCAACTTTGTATTATTTCCCCTCATCAAGGCATATCTGTGATGTCTGAGTATTCTTGATGTATGGTTTTCTACTGGAATGTGACTGATATATCAGGGGTTACAGTCTAAGAGAAACTAGCCTTTCTTTTGTCATCAGCTAATAACTATTGTGACTTCTTTTATCTCTTATTGAAAAAATAAAATGGGAGTTAAATATTAGGGAAATAAACCTGAGAGATCATGAGCTATAGAGAAATGATCTTCTCCACTTTCTCTGTTCAAAAACAACTGTGTATTTCCTTAGGCCCCTCCTTCCTTCTCCTGTGTGTTCCTCTAGCTTCCTCTCAGTCCACCAGAAAACTCTTTGATCTACTCTGACCATCTTTGTGTGGACTCTACCCTTCAACGTCTGACTCTATTGACAGTCTCAGAGTGGCAACACAAACAAATCTCCCACAACATTTCCCCCTTTTTGTCTAAATAAAAAGGAAGGGTTTTAACTCTAACAATTAAAACTATATACAATAAGAACAAGCGTCAAGTAAGAAATACCTTCATAATGGCAGTTAATTAGTATTTGGCAAATTGAAAGTAAATGCTCCATTATTATCCTGTCTTGATAAATCTAAAGTTTTGTAACCTGATTTACTTTCTATCATAACTATGGAAAGCTGTAACTATAACTATCTAATCTTCAACCCCATCAGAGACCTGTTATAGATGACTATTAACCTGTATTTCTTTATTATCCTTAATATCTTTCAAGGACTAGAACTTTACATTTTCTAAATGAACTGTATAGGTACAATACCTTAAACAAGAATAGAAGCATATATACAGTATAACAAAAATAACCTTAAACTTGCATTAATATACAAAAATGGCTTAAACAAGAGTAGAAACTTGTATACAGTATTAAAAACTTTAAATTTGTATCAATATACAAAATATTTCAAGAGTAGAAGCATATATATAATAATTAAAAATAACCACAAATTTGTATCAACATATAAAAATTCATACCAAGTAATAATCCAATAATCCGATAACCCGTGAGACACAAACGAACCCACGTGTA